>JADRCD010245424.1:0-11897 GCA_019843815.1 Montemys delectorum | reverse complement strand
AGACTAGAGTTTAGTTCCTAGCACTCACATCTGCTAGCTTACAACCACCTGAAACTGCAGATTCAGGGGATCTGACAGCCTTTTCTGGCCTCTGTAGACACATGCTCACACACACAATAAAAAAGGAGCCTTAATAAAAAATTTTAAAAACAAATAAACATGCTAAGTGGACAAAAAGCACTGGAGGTTAAAGCACAATGGAGAGGCTATGAGGATACCCCTGCGAGCCTGGGAGAGTCTCAGGATGAGCTGCCCTTGCTGCCCAGTGATTTGGGTCCTTCAGTTTTCAGGGTCACGGGACAGCATCTGTGTGTTCAAATCCCTCAGTCAATGGGCCTGTTATATCTCGGAAGGTAACTTAGAGATGGAATGGGTTGTCACTCACCTTTGGAGTCTAGGGCCTGGTGTCCCACTGGAGGGATAAGGAACTTGGCTTCCTAAACAGCCCCAGGATCTTTTTGAAAGCCAGAGCTCAGAGAGAGGGAGGTTTAGGTGGGCGCTTTGCCAGCATCTTCATCCTTCCCCTCGGAAGAGTAAAGCTGTGTGTAAATATTTGCAGGATTAATTTCACAACTCACAAATGTATAACTGCAGGCGTGAGAAGCAAGTCCCACTTGCTCAGGACAACACCTCAGACACAATGCTCTTCCCAGCCCTGTCTGGGCTTTCATGCTTGGTGTCTGTGACGGACCATGTGACCTCTCAAGGACCCTGAGGCAGAGGGCTGGCTCTGGGGTTGCAAACCTTGTTTTGCCTAGAGACCCACAGCCTCCCATGCACCAGACTCTGGGAACTAATAGGGTTTGTCTACCTAGACAACCTAGGGCCAGAGAGCAGTTACAGCTAGGGGTGGAGGGTCAGGGGACACATCAGCTAGAATTACAGCTGGCCAGGTAGCCTGGGCTTCCTTTCCCTTTCTACAGGCATTCCCATGGAAGACCAGCTGCTGGCCTGAGTCTTGATCAAATGTGGCCACAATCTTCCTTCCACAGCCCCTTGGCCTAGTGCAATAGAAAGCCCCTTCTGTGTTCTTGCCCAGGCTGATCCTTCTGAGGGGACACATGTTCTTCCATACCCCTGCTCATGGAGTAGGGCTTGGCCAAGGCTTTGGGACTCTGCCTAGGCCTTGCAAGGCTTTAAGGTCTATCCTTGATGTTGAGGTCTAGCTTGGGCTGTGGGGTCTGTCTGGCACTGTGTTTGACAGAGGCTCATCTGCCTGCTCTGACTCTAGCCTTCACCTAGTGTGCTGTGTGGTAGTGGTGCTTAGCCTGGCCTCAGACACAGATCTCTCCCATTTGTTGTGGCCAAGATTCAAAAGAATCTCTTGTATTTTTTTTTAAATTGACATTGTTATTTAAGAACAGTTTGGATCCACAGAAAAATTGGCCAGAAAGTACTAGAAGTCCTCCCCTGTCCACACCCCTATTGTCAGTGTCCTATCAGACAGGGAAACTGGTGCTTCAGTGAGCCTGCTCTGAACATCATTGTCATCGTCTCCCAGAGTCCATGGACGACATGGGAGCCACTGCTTGTGCTTGGGGCACACATGGACATACACATGCGTGTGCATGTGGGCACACGGACAGACAGACAGACACACACACACATACACACACACAGTCAGACACATACACATACACAGTATGCATGCACATACACACACATGCACACACACATGCACACAGACACATTCACAAACACACACATGCACATACATGCACACACATACAAATACACACAAAAATACATACATGCATGTGCACATGTATACAAATACAGAGACAGACACATGCACAGACATGCATGTGCACGCACATACACAAACACAGGCATGCACATACAGGCATGTACACACAGACAGACACATATATACAGACATGCACACATGCATGTGTACACACGCACAAATACACATGCACACCTGCATACAATGCACACCCGCACACACAAATACACATACATAATAGATTGTATACACAAATACACACACACACTCCAGAACTCCAAGGAAGGGAGTGTTCCTGTCATGTGGAAAACAAGCCCGACAGGCACACTGCAAACTGTGACAGCCCCTTCAAGCCCAGAGCTGCTTTATGTGGAGTGGAAGAGAGAAAAGGCAATTTACAATTGCAAATTGTAACTTCTCTCTGCCAGCTCAAGAGACAGATGGCGAGGATGTGTTCCAGGAATGAATTGGAACATCCCACTGAGTGGCAGAGGTGTGGCTCCCCACAAGGCCACCGCCACGCTCCCAACCTTGATCAGCTTTTGGGAGGCACCTGTTTACACCCTCTCCTGTCTCCTCAGCATCCCCCTATCCTGCATGCTTACTGCCCCGTAGGGGTCAGAAATTCAACACTACACCAGAAGGACAGGTATCTGTGCTGCCTAGAAGTTGTTGTTAGGCAAGTTTGGGGGCAGACAAGTCTCCTCCTTCTCACTGTGAGTCCCTGCAGCTGCCAGGACTCACTCCACCCTAAATTTCAGCAAAGGATGCTCCAATATGGGGGTGCGGGAGCAGGCTGGGTCACAGGGAGGAGGAGCCAGAACCTTGATAGACAGCAGTGTACAAGAAGTTTGGTGTGTCTAGCACCACATGACCCTGCATCCACCAAGGCCATAGTAGAGGCCTCCAGAATGCTGTTCTTTCTTTTCAGAAGCAAAGAAAAGAGGCTCTGACCCATAGGGAATGAACACAGAATGAATGGTCACCTCACCTAAGGCACTGCCATCCGCAAAGCTCAGTCAGTGACCTCTGTGGCTGTTTAAAGGGGTTGTCCCAGCAGAGACGACAAAGACAGACTCCTGAAGGGTGGTCACAGATCCTGGCCACAAGAAATGGGAGAGATCTGTGCCTGAGGCCAGGCCAAACAGCATTGTCACACAGCACTCTAGGTGAAGGCTAGAGTCAGAGCAGGCAGATGAGCCACGGTCAAACACAGTGCCAGATAGACCCCACAGCCAAGGCTAGACCTCAACATCAAGGATAGACCTTAAAGTCTTACAAGGCTTGGGCAGAGCCCCAAAACCTTGGCCGGGCCCTACTCCATGAGCAGGGGTATGGAAGAACATGTGTCCCCTCAGAAGGATCAGCCTGGGCAAGAACACAGAAGGGGCTTCCTATTGCACTAGGCCAAGGGGCTGTGGAAGGAAGACTGTGGCCACACTTGATCAAGACTCAGGCCAGCAGCTGGTCTTCCATGGGAATGCCTGCAGAAAGGGAAAGGAAGCCCAGGCTACCTGGCCAGCTGTAATTCTAGCTGATGTGTCCCCTGACCCTCCACCCCTAGCTGTAACTACCCTCTGGCCCTGGGTTGTCTAGGTAGACAAACCCTATTAGTTCCCAGAGTCTGGTGCATGGGAGGCTGTGGGTCTCTAGGCAAAGCAGTCCACGACACCTTGTCCCTCGGAGACAGCCCTCCGGTTGTTAGGCTTTACTGGAACACTTGGCATCACCCTTGTCAACACAATACTAGGTGCTTTTATTCATGGGGATGATGTGAGATGTTTTTCCTTTCAGAATAGGAAATTGCCACAGTACTGCTAGAAACAAAAAAACCCAAAACCAAACCAAAACAAATTCCACGAACAGAAGGGCTGGTTTCTGACTCTGCAGAAACATCTCAGTGCTGAGCCCTGAGTAGATGAAGCTCCTCTGCTGGGTTAAAATGCAGCCTCTGTGTGAACATCTGCATTCATTCACCTTCAACTCAATGCATGGGAGGCAAGCCACTAGGTCTACCTGTTAGGAAATATGGAGATTAAGGCTAGCCTCTGAGAGTGCCATGAAGAATTTCCTTGATTGTGCTAGTTGACGAGGAAGACCCTTCTTAACGTTGGGGTAAGACGTTCCCTAGGTGAGGAAGCCTTGGCTGTGTAACTGGAGAGGGCAAACTGTCCTTCACGGTGGCTGTGGTATGACCGGCTGCTTCAAGTTCTTCACATTTGACTTCCCTGCAATGAGGGGTTGTGAGTGGGAACTGTGAGCCACTGTCTTGGTTAGGGTTTACTGCTGTGAACAGACACCATGACCAAGGCAACTCTTTTTTTTTTTTTTACAGCAGTAGTCTTTTTTTTTTTTAAAGTTTATTTACTATTATAAATAAGTACACTGTAGCTGTCTTCAGAAGCACCAGAAGAGGGTGTCAGATTTCATTACGGGTGATTGTGAGCCACCATGTGGTTGCTGGGATTTGAACTCATGACCCTTGGAAGGGCAGTCAGTGCTCTTACCTGCTGAGCCATCTCACCAGCCCCCAAGGCAACTCTTATAAAGGACAACGTTTAAATTGGGCTGGCTTACAGGTTCAGGGGTTCAGTCCATTATAATCAAGGTGGGAGCATGGCAGCCTGCAGGCAGGCATGGTACAGGAGGAGCTGAGAGTTCTACATCTTCATCTGAAGTCTGCTAGGAGAATACTGGCCTCCAGGCAGCTAGGATTAGGTTCTTAAGCCCATGCCCACAGTGACACACCTACTCCAACAAGGCCACATCTACTCCAACAGGCCACACCTTTTAATAGTGCCATTCCCTGGGCCAAACATATACAAACCATGACAGCCACACAGCCCCTTCCTCCCTCAAGTTGCTTTTGTCAGTAGTAGAAATAAACCCAGAACGTATCGTAACAGAAGAGAGATATAACCCTGCAGGAACAGCTGAGAAGGCTATTCTCTTGGTGTGCCATATTCCAAGGACAAGTAACCCAGGTCTCTTGCGACTACTCTGCAAGGTCAAAGGGCTCTTTCCCCTCTTGTCTCTTTGTCCTACCCTTACACAGACTCTGATATGGCCGCTATATCTTCTTATAGGACCATTGTGCTTAATCCCAGACAAGGGCAAGAAGGGAGAGCTTATATTCTTCAGGTGTGGCTAATGGTGACTCTCGTCACCCCATGCCACTTGGAGTCTAGATACATGGCCACAAGCAGCTGCAAGGAATACAGGAAGTATTTAGCTCTAACTAAAAGCAATGACTTTAGGAGACAAGTACCCACTCCCTCAGTATGGTTGAGGTGTTACAAAATGCCATGAAATAAGATGGCTTTGGGGCAGCAGCCATGGTGATTCATTGTCTAGAGGCTAGACATTAAGAAGGTCTGGCCTCTCTTCTTGTCTTTCCAAAGCTGTCTGACTGCAGCCATGTGGGAAGAACAAGCTCTCTTGTATCTCTTATTGTGATAGAGACAATCTCACAAGGAAAGCCCTGCCCTCTTCCCTCTCTCTCCCTCCCCTTGGGTGAGAAGGCAAGTGGCTTGATCTACTGATGTGAAGCAGCTACAATTTGTACTAAGAGAGTAGCCCAAGATCCCTGCCACAGGAAGGAGAGGGGGATGGACTCCACCAGATACAGAGACAGAGCATCAGGGTAGAAGATCAGGTTGAAGGAGGCCCTCCGAGGATGGAGAGGGGCAATGTGATTGTTTGGGGATGCTTGGCCTAGGGAGTGGTACTATTAGGAGATGTGGCTTTGTTAGAGTGGGTGTGCCACTATGGGTGTGGGCTTTAAGACCCTCATCCCTAGCTACCTGGAAGCCAGTCTTCCACTAGCAGCCTTCAGATGAAGATGTAGAACTCTCTCAGCTCTGCCTGGCACCATGCCTGCCTGGATGCTGCCATGCTCCCGCCTTGATGATAATGGAATGAACCCCTGAACCTGTAGCCAGTCCCAGTTAAATGTTGTCCATATAAGAGTTGCCTTGGTCATGGTGTCTGCTCACAAATCAGCAGTAAACCCCTAACTAAGACAGGCAACATATGAACGCTGCCACCAGTGGCCAAGGAAGCCATAGAAAGAAACTAGGAAAGGTGGATCAAAGTCAAACCTGGACCTGACCCAAGAGCACCACACTGTACCCTCCCAGCTCTTCCTCATGGTTCATCAGTCCTGTGGAATTCTTTCCTGGACCAAGGCCTAGAACACACCTCAGGAGTCAGTGTCATCCAGGAGGAAAAGCAACCTGCTTCTACCTGGTTTAAACCTTCCAGGGCAGCCATGATGTGCACATCTACAATCCCAGTGTCCCAAAGGCCAAGCTTGGTGACATGTCCTGAGTGGACACTGGTGCTTTCCAAGTAGCATTCTCCCACTAGGGGGAGCCACGCAGGGAGCATGGTCTGGGAAATGGGATAAAATGGAGGTGATGTAGGTGACCTGCAAGAACTTCCAGTGGGTCACTTCCCTCTGCAGCAGAGGCTGCCAGGATTACCACACTGTCTTATCCTCCCACCCTCAGGCCTTCCTCTGCTCTAGCTCCAGAAGCAGCAGCTGTGGTGTGTATGGGGGGGAGGTGCCTAACCCACCATCTGGAAATGTGTTTCCCCAAAACTTAGGGGAGAAACCCTTCTCCTCAGAGGCACGGAAATGCCATCTCCCTTGTAACCTGAACGTTTTAGATTATCCTCGTTTAATTTGACTAATTTGGGAGAAGAGCTGAGATAATTTGTCAGTGTGGCATAGTCTCTTGGAGAGACATTAATATTCTGATTCCAAGAGGGATGTGTGAACTCCTCAGCTACAGATAACACTATTATATTCTAAATTCCTTCCCTGAATTAGTACAGATGGTTAAAAATACTCTCCTTTTAATTAATCTTCCTAACAATAGTTTTGTGAATACAAATAGATTATTAGCCCTATTCGAGAAGGGGCACACAGCGAAGCAAAGCCAGGTTGGATCCTACTACAGTCCTGCAGATGGGTCTAGATGTCTTGGAAGGTACTGGGTCTCAAAGAGGCTTAGGGTCACAGGCCCAGGTGGAGAAATTGGACTTTGTGCCACTTATTTCTGCTTTAGTCTTGTGGAAGCTCTCAGTTTGACTGTCTTTCCCAGGTAAGCAAAAGAGAGCTGTCCTTTGCCTGAGGAGCCTGGGCTGTGTTGAGATTCCTGGTGTCACTTCCATGTCTGCCTAGGAACCCCTTGTCCTTTCAGGAGCAACCAGGTGCAAGCGAATGTCTGTACATCCCAGACGGGGCACTAGAGACAGACTAAAGAAGTCATCCTTCTCAAGTCTAGCCTCGTGAATCAGAGAGGGTGTTTTGGGGAGGTTACTAATGGGTGCGTGGGTGACTCAGAATAACCCTCAGGACTGCAGCCTGATCGATGACTCAGGAAAGCAGCACCCCTGGAACCTCAGGAAAGCAGCACCCCCAGGACTCCCTGCATGCCTTGCAGCTAAGACATCAGGAGAGCCTCTTCTCCTAGCAGTTACTGCTTGTATGGCCTTGAGTGAGACCCTTGTGGATCCTGTAAGTTTCAGGGCCTTGTAAGTTTTGCTCACTTCTTTGTTTCACTTGTTTCCCGAGTCTTAGGATCCTCCCCTTATCTCTCATGTGGGAGTTAGGAACATGGTGGGACTTTTCTTGGCCCCAGTGTGCTAGAGCCAGGATCCTAACTAATGTGCTGTAAGCCCAACCATTAACACAGGTCAGGTCTACACAGTGGCTTCAGGTTAGTTCTCATGACAATGAAGAGTAAACATGGATTCAGTGAGCATGCAGAGCGAATGTAGGCTTTATGAAGGAGAGTTACAGCTAGGTGTGGCATTGTGTGCACTCTTATTTCTACCGTGTGGATCCTAGGGATTGAACTCAGGACATCAGGCTACTTTTACCCCTGAAAGTATCTTGCTGACCCTAAATTCCTTTGTTTGGAAAGGAATTTTACCTTGTGCAACTGTCTTCTCCCTCATCATCTGAGGTGGCTGGATTCTGTGTGAAAAATCTTACAGAACAACTGGCTACAGAGACATGCCTCACTATAATAACACAGCTCAAACAATCACTTTCCAAAGAGGAAAGGTCTGTATGGCTCACAGTTTCAGAGGTTCGGCCTGTGATCAGTTGACATATTGCTGCGAGTCCATGATGAGGTGTGGCAAGGCAAGGAGTGTGCTGGAGAAAACCCGCTCCTCTCAAGGTGGCTGGGAAGTGAAGAGAGGAAGAGGAAGGACCTAGGCTCTCAGCATCCCTTCAGGAGCATGACTCCAATTACCTAACTTCCTCCCATTGGATCCTACCCTCAATAGTTTTTCTCATCCTACAAACACCACAACCAACTCTTCAACACATGCTGTCGAGGGGTGTTAGAGACCCAAACTCTAGCAATAGCCATTATAGAACATGCTCACAGTAGGCTGCCCCTTCATATATCAATGAGAGATTAAGAAAAATGTTACATAGAAATGTCTACACACAAACTCGATAGAGGTGATTCATCAACTCTCTCTTGCTGGGTATGTCTAGATTTGTGTCTCATTGACATAAGTTCTGGCATCATGGTAACACAAGGACTGGAGTTTGGATCTACAGCATCCATATTGATTCTGGATAAGCATGGCTGTCACCTATAATCCAAGCACTCAGGAGGTGGAGGTAGGATTCTGGAACCAAGCTAGCTAGCTAGACCAGCTCAGTTGGTAGACTCTGGATTCGAGTGAGAGATCTTAACTCCATATATAAGGTAGAGAGTGGTGGAAAGAAGACATATAATATCAACTTCTGGCCTCCATGTACATGTATTTATGTAAATGTGTGCCCCAAACTTAAGAACATGAACACACACACACACACACAAATTGTATTAGTCAAGGTTCTCTAGAGTCACAGAATGCATGGAATGTCTTTCTGCATTGAGGGAATTGATTATGATGACTTACAGTTTGTAGTCCAACTCCCCAACAATGGTCAGCTGTGGGTGGGAAGTCCAAGAATCTAGAAGTTATTCAGTCCCACAAGGCTGGGGGTTTCAGCTGGCCTTCTGTAGAAGTGGGTTCCAACAGATGTGATGGCAAGGAAGTGCAAGCGTGGAAGAGAGGATCGTCCCTCTGCCAATGTTTTGATGTAGGCCTCCAGGAGAAGGTGTGGCCCAGGTTAAAGGTATACACCACCATGCCTGCATCTGGGACTTGTTTGTCCCAGGCTGACCTTGAACTCAGAGCTCTCCTTGCCTTAGTCTCCCAGCATTAAAGGTGTGAACTACCTTGCTGGGCCTAAAATCCAGGTCAGAAACTTGTGTCTTCCAGCCTCAAGATCTGGATCATGGGTGAATCCTCCAATTCTGGATTGTAGTTCATTCTAGATATAGTCAAGTTGGCAACCAGGAATAGCCACTACACACCTACACACACACACACACACACACACACACACACACACCACACACACACACACACACACCACACACACACACACCACACACACACACACACACACTCACACACACACACACACACACTGAATTCTGAATACAGCACATTTTTAAAAGAGACAGGCTGAGATGTGGTTATCACTCTGTTTACAAACACGTTTGAGGAACGGACGTGTACAATTTATCAAATGCCACAGCAGGTCTAATTAAGCTCAGAGTGTTGAAGGAGAGAGGGGCAGAGTATGTTATGTATCCTCAGCCTCTCTTGAGACATAGGATGCCCAAGATTTGTCTGTCACAGAGCTCTGAGTTCCATGAAGCCGCCCCATGCGGGTGGCAATAGTCGTGTTCATGATGGAGAGAGGTGCCGTGTGCTGGCTACAGGCAAGTGAAGGTTAACATGTGATTTATTGCCGTCTAAATTCCCAGACCTCTGGATAAGAACTCTGACTTGGGCTCTTTGTTATTGTCGGCCCACAGGCAGGGGGCAGAGGAAAGGTGTGGATGTAAACCTGTGTCTTAGTGACTTTTCTACAGTGAAGAGACACTGTGACCAAGGAAACTTACACAAACGAGAGTTTATTGGAGGCTCCTGGTTTCAGAGGGTGAGTCCATAACCATTACAGTGGGGAGCATGGCAGCAGGCAGGCAGGCAGCAGGCAGCAGGCAGGCAGGCAGGCAGGCAGGGAGGGAGGGAGGGAGGAAGGGAGGGAGGCAGGCAGGCAGCAGGCAGGCAGGCAGGCATGGTGCTGAAAGCTTGCATCTGAGACAACAACCATGTGGCAGAGGGAGACTGTGATGGTTTGTAGGTGCTCGGCCCAGGGAGTGGCACTACTAGAAGGTTTGGTCCTGTTGGAGTAGGTGTGTCACTGTAGGTGTGAACTTTAAGACCCTCATCTTAGCTGCCTAGAAGCCAGTGTTCTGCTAGCAGCCTTCAGGTGAAGATGTAGAACTCTCAGCTTCTCCATGCTCCCGCCTTGATGATAATGGACTGAACCTCTCAACCTGTAAGCCAGCCCCAGTTAACTGTTGTCCTTATGAGAGGCAACTATTGCCTTGGTCATGGTGTCTGCTCACAGCAGTAAAACCCTAACTAAGACAAGTATTAGGAAATAGTGTTGGCTCTTAAAACCTTAAAGACTGTTCCTAGTGACACACCTCCTCGGAACTCACAAGGCAAAGGATCCTACCTTTATGTTATTCTCAGGAGTTTGCCCACCGATACACAGAAGCAAGCAACACAGCAACACAACAGAGTTAGGATGATGTCACTGGAGACAGTATCATTCCAGTACAATCGATCGGTATCCTCCTAGGAAGTGAAAATGCTGGGCCAACAGAGGCACAGGGCAGAGTAACACGACAAGGCTGCAACTGGGAGGGTACAGACACACCTGAAGAATGTTGATGATTTCCACAAACCACTGGAAGCTGGGAGAAGCCGTGGTGGACTCGCCTGGCTGGAGGTCCCTGACTCGGTGACCTGGAGGTATGCCCATCTGTCTGCATTCCACTCTAGACAGCTGCCATCGGTGCACTGCACTCTGTGCTCCCCGAGCGCTCTCTGGGCTCCCCCTCTGTGCTCCCTAACCCATCTTCCAGAACCACTCTACCCATGACTTCAACACCTGTTGAAGCCCTTATTTTAGACATCTAGTTTCCAGACCCATGGCAAAGACATCTCATGTTTCGCACTATTCAATCCGTGGAGCACTGTGACAGCAAATACGGCTGATACTCCAGTGGTGGCCTGGCAGGACTCTCTGCAGATGTCAGTTGTGTACCCATCTCCTTTTCAAGCAAATATGCCCATCACACACCTGATATGAGCCCTGAACTGTACTGCAGTCAGAGTTACAGAGTAGGCAAGAGACAGTGAGATGGATGTCCAAAGTCCACGTGTTAAGTCCACAGGTGATGTGATATTGTTGCCATGGTTACCACAGGCAGGGAACCTCAGGAGTCCTGGGAACAGTGGCACATCCTGTCGGAGGAAGCGTCAGTACTCTGGAGGAGACGGGCTGGAATGGCCCAGGTAGCACAGAAGGCGAGGCAGCTCCTCCAGGTAGCTAGCTGAGCCTGGGGCCTGGGGTGGAGGTGAGGCTAAGTGAGGTAGAATGAGTGCTGAGTTGCTCCTCATGGCTGGATATAGAGTTCCGGAAGCCAACTTGGAAGGGGAATCAGGGTGGGGTGGGGTCATAGGGATTAGGAAGGGCCACTTTGGGAATGGATATGTGAACCTAGGTAAAAATGCCCTCAGAAAGGGGGATGATGTGATGTCATATTGTTTTAAATACTTGAGAACATTCTAAAAGAAAATTGGCAATGTTCTGATTTGTTGACACCCATGTCAGCCTGGGTTACCTAAGAAGTCCACCCCCCCCCATCACCCCCCGCTCAGGATGTGCATTATAGACTCGTGTGCCCTGGGTGGATGCTGACTGTGGAGAGAGGCGTCATCAACTGCAGCGCTTACCTTGCCCCAAGGCACTGGTTTCAGTTCAAGGAGATGAATCAAGAGTTGGTTGTCCAGAAGCAAGAGAGATCTTTAGCTCAGTGTAGAGAAGGAGAGAATGAAGCCAGTAAAGGTTCAGCTGCTGAGTAACCACAGAGGAGACCGGGCCCAACCCTGCTGCAGACTCCCGAGGAATCTTGAGCAAGACACGTTGAAATTGCTCTCTGAAGAAGAGATAGGTTGTGTTTAACTTCCAGCTTCCAGGCATCCTCTGCTGAGGGTTCTCCCTACG
>JADRCD010245421.1:0-11898 GCA_019843815.1 Montemys delectorum | reverse complement strand
AGACTAGAGTTTAGTTCCTAGCACTCACATCTGCTAGCTTACAACCACCTGAAACTGCAGATTCAGGGGATCTGACAGCCTTTTCTGGCCTCTGTAGACACATGCTCACACACACAATAAAAAAGGAGCCTTAATAAAAAATTTTAAAAACAAATAAACATGCTAAGTGGAAAAAAAGCACTGGAGGTTAAAGCACAACGGAGAGGCTATGAGGATACCCCTGCGAGCCTGGGAGAGTCTCAGGATGAGCTGCCCTTGCTGCCCAGTGATTTGGGTCCTTCAGTTTTCAGGGTCACGGGACAGCATCTGTGTGTTCAAATCCCTCAGTCAATGGGCCTGTTATATCTCGGAAGGTAACTTAGAGATGGAATGGGTTGTCACTCACCTTTGGAGTCTAGGGCCTGGTGTCCCACTGGAGGGATAAGGAACTTGGCTTCCTAAACAGCCCCAGGATCTTTTTGAAAGCCAGAGCTCAGAGAGAGGGAGGTTTAGGTGGGCGCTTTGCCAGCATCTTCATCCTTCCCCTCGGAAGAGTAAAGCTGTGTGTAAATATTTGCAGGATTAATTTCACAACTCACAAATGTATAACTGCAGGCGTGAGAAGCAAGTCCCACTTGCTCAGGACAACACCTCAGACACAATGCTCTTCCCAGCCCTGTCTGGGCTTTCATGCTTGGTGTCTGTGACGGACCATGTGACCTCTCAAGGACCCTGAGGCAGAGGGCTGGCTCTGGGGTTGCAAACCTTGTTTTGCCTAGAGACCCACAGCCTCCCATGCACCAGACTCTGGGAACTAATAGGGTTTGTCTACCTAGACAACCTAGGGCCAGAGAGCAGTTACAGCTAGGGGTGGAGGGTCAGGGGACACATCAGCTAGAATTACAGCTGGCCAGGTAGCCTGGGCTTCCTTTCCCTTTCTACAGGCATTCCCATGGAAGACCAGCTGCTGGCCTGAGTCTTGATCAAATGTGGCCACAATCTTCCTTCCACAGCCCCTTGGCCTAGTGCAATAGAAAGCCCCTTCTGTGTTCTTGCCCAGGTTGATCCTTCTGAGGGGACACATGTTCTTCCATACCCCTGCTCATGGAGTAGGGCCCGGCCAAGGTTTTGGGGCTCTGCCCAAGCCTTGTAAGACTTTAAGGTCTATCCTTGATGTTGAGGTCTAGCTTGGGCTGTGGGGTCTGTCTGGCACTGTGTTTGACAGAGGCTCATCTGCCTGCTCTGACTCTAGCCTTCACCTAGTGTGCTGTGTGGTAGTGGTGCTTAGCCTGGCCTCAGACACAGATCTCTCCCATTTGTTGTGGCCAAGATTCAAAAGAATCTCTTGTATTTTTTTTTTAAATTGACATTGTTATTTAAGAACAGTTTGGATCCACAGAAAAATTGGTCAGAAAGTACTAGAAGTCCTCCCCTGTCCACACCCCTATTGTCAGTGTCCTATCAGACAGGGAAACTGGTGCTTCAGTGAGCCTGCTCTGAACATCATTGTCATCGTCTCCCAGAGTCCATGGACGACATGGGAGCCACTGCTTGTGCTTGGGGCACACATGGACATACACATGCGTGTGCATGTGGGCACACGGACAGACAGACAGACACACACACACATACACACACACAGTCAGACACATACACATACACAGTATGCATGCACATACACACACATGCACACACACATGCACACAGACACATTCACAAACACACACATGCACATACATGCACACACATACAAATACACACAAAAATACATACATGCATGTGCACATGTATACAAATACAGAGACAGACACATGCACAGACATGCATGTGCACGCACATACACAAACACAGGCATGCACATACAGGCATGTACACACAGACAGACACATATATACAGACATACACACATGCATGTGTACACACGCACAAATACACATGCACACCTGCATACAATGCACACCCGCACACACAAATACACATACATAATAGATTGTATACACAAATACACACACACACTCCAGAACTCCAAGGAAGGGAGTGTTCCTGTCATGTGGAAAACAAGCCCGACAGGCGCACTGCAAACTGTGACAGCCCCTTCAAGCCCAGAGCTGCTTTATGTGGAGTGGAAGAGAGAAAAGGCAATTTACAATTGCAAATTGTAACTTCTCTCTGCCAGCTCAAGAGACAGATGGCGAGGATGTATTCCAGGAATGAATTGGAACATCCCACTGAGTGGCAGAGGTGTGGCTCCCCACAAGGCCACCGCCACGCTCCCAACCTTGATCAGCTTTTGGGAGGCACCTGTTTACACCCTCTCCTGTCTCCTCAGCATCCCCCTATCCTGCATGCTTACTGCCCCGTAGGGGTCAGAAATTCAACACTACACCAGAAGGACAGGTATCTGTGCTGCCTAGAAGTTGTTGTTAGGCAAGTTTGGGGGCAGACAAGTCTCCTCCTTCTCACTGTGAGTCCCTGCAGCTGCCAGGACTCACTCCACCCTAAATTTCAGCAAAGGATGCTCCAATATGGGGGTGCGGGAGCAGGCTGGGTCACAGGGAGGAGGAGCCAGAACCTTGATAGACAGCAGTGTACAAGAAGTTTGATGTGTCTAGCACCACATGACCCTGCATCCACCAAGGCCATAGTAGAGGCCTCCAGAATGCTGTTCTTTCTTTTCAGAAGCAAAGAAAAGAGGCTCTGACCCATAGGGAATGAACACAGAATGAATGGTCACCTCACCTAAGGCACTGCCATCCGCAAAGCTCAGTCAGTGACCTCTGTGGCTGTTTAAAGGGGTTGTCCCAGCAGAGACGACAAAGACAGACTCCTGAAGGGTGGTCACAGATCCTGGCCACAAGAAATGGGAGAGATCTGTGCCTGGGGCCAGGCCAAACAACATTGTCACACAGCACTCTAGGTGAAGGCTAGAGTCAGAGCAGGCAGATGAGCCACGGTCAAACACAGTGCCAGATAGACCCCACAGCCAAGGCTAGACCTCAACATCAAGGATAGACCTTAAAGTCTTACAAGGCTTGGGCAGAGCCCCAAAACCTTGGCCGGGCCCTACTCCATGAGCAGGGGTATGGAAGAACATGTGTCCCCTCAGAAGGATCAGCCTGGGCAAGAACACAGAAGGGGCTTCCTATTGCACTAGGCCAAGGGGCTGTGGAAGGAAGACTGTGGCCACACTTGATCAAGACTCAGGCCAGCAGCTGGTCTTCCATGGGAATGCCTGCAGAAAGGGAAAGGAAGCCCAGGCTACCTGGCCAGCTGTAATTCTAGCTGATGTGTCCCCTGACCCTCCACCCCTAGCTGTAACTACCCTCTGGCCCTGGGTTGTCTAGGTAGACAAACCCTATTAGTTCCCAGAGTCTGGTGCATGGGAGGCTGTGGGTCTCTAGGCAAAGCAGTCCACGACACCTTGTCCCTCGGAGCCAGCCCTCCGGTTGTTGGGCTTTACTGGAACACTTGGCATCACCCTTGTCAACACAATACTAGGTGCTTTTATTCATGGGGATGATGTGAGATGTTTTTCCTTTCAGAATAGGAAATTGCCACAGTACTGCTAGAAACAAAAAAACCCAAAACCAAACCAAAACAAATTCCACGAACAGAAGGGCTGGTTTCTGACTCTGCAGAAACATCTCAGTGCTGAGCCCTGAGTAGATGAAGCTCCTCTGCTGGGTTAAAATGCAGCCTCTGTGTGAACGTCTGCATTCATTCACCTTCAACTCAATGCATGGGAGGCAAGCCACTAGGTCTACCTGTTAGGAAATATGGAGATTAAGGCTAGCCTCTGAGAGTGCCATGAAGAATTTCCTTGATTGTGCTAGTTGACGAGGAAGACCCTTCTTAACGTTGGGGTAAGACGTTCCCTAGGTGAGGAAGCCTTGGCTGTGTAACTGGAGAGGGCAAACTGTCCATCACGGTGGCTGTGGTATGACCGGCTGCTTCAAGTTCTTCACATTTGACTTCCCTGCAATGAGGGGTTGTGAGTGGGAACTGTGAGCCACTGTCTTGGTTAGGGTTTACTGCTGTGAACAGACACCATGACCAAGGCAACTCTTTTTTTTTTTTTTACAGCAGTAGTCTTTTTTTTTTTTAAAGTTTATTTACTATTATAAATAAGTACACTGTAGCTGTCTTCAGAAGCACCAGAAGAGGGTGTCAGATTTCATTACGGGTGATTGTGAGCCACCATGTGGTTGCTGGGATTTGAACTCATGACCCTTGGAAGGGCAGTCAGTGCTCTTACCTGCTGAGCCATCTCACCAGCCCCCAAGGCAACTCTTATAAAGGACAACGTTTAAATTGGGCTGGCTTACAGGTTCAGGGGTTCAGTCCATTATAATCAAGGTGGGAGCATGGCAGCCTGCAGGCAGGCGTGGTACAGGAGGAGCTGAGAGTTCTACATCTTCATCTGAAGTCTGCTAGGAGAATACTGGCCTCCAGGCAGCTAGGATTAGGTTCTTAAGCCCATGCCCACAGTGACACACCTACTCCAACAAGGTCACATCTACTCCAACAGGGCCACACCTTCTAATAGTACCATTCCCTGGACCAAACATATACAAACCATGAAAGCCACACAGCCCCTTCCTCCCTCAAGTTGCCTTTGTCAGTAGTAGAAATGAACCCAGAACGTATCGTAACAGAAGAGAGATATAACCCTGCAGGAACAGCTGAGAAGGCTATTCTCTTGGTGTGCCATATTCCAAGGACAAGTAACCCAGGTCTCTTACGACTACTTTGCAAGGTCAAAGGGCTCTTTCCCCTCTTGTCTCTTTGTCCTACCCTTACACAGACTCTGATATGGCCGCTATATCTTCTTATAGGACCATTGTGCTTAATCCCAGACAAGGGCAAGAAGGGAGAGCTTATATTCTTCAGGTGTGGCTAATGGTGACTCTCGTCACCCCGTGCCACTTGGAGTCTAGATACATGGCCACAAGCAGCTGCAAGGGATACAGGAAGTATTTAGCTCTAACTAAAAGCAATGACTTTAGGAGACAAGTATGGTTGGGGTGTTACAAAATGCCATGAAATAAGATGGCTTTGGGGCAGCAGCCATGGTGATTCATTGTCTAGAGGCTAGACATTAAGAAGGTCTGGCCTCTCTTCTTGTCTTTCCAAAGCTGTCTGACTGCAGCCATGTGGGAAGAACAAGCTCTCTTGTATCTCTTATTGTGATAGAGACAATCTCACAAGGAAAGCCCTGCCCCCTTCCCTCTCTCTCCCTCCCCTTGGGTGAGAAGGCAAGTGGCTTGATCTACTGATGTGAAGCAGCTACAATTTGTACTAAGAGAGTAGCCCAAGATCCCTGCCACAGGAAGGAGAGGGGGATGGACTCAACCAGATACAGAGACAGAGCATCAGGGTAGAAGATCAGGTTGAAGGAGGCCCTCCGAGGATGGAGAGGGGCAATGTGATTGTTTGGGGATGCTTGGCCTAGGGAGTGGTACTATTAGGAGATGTGGCTTTGTTAGAGTGGGTGTGCCACTATGGGTGTGGGCTTTAAGACCCTCATCATAGCTACCTGGAAGCCAGTCTTCCACTAGCAGCCTTCAGATGAAGATGTAGAACTCTCTCAGCTCTGCCTGGCACCATGCCTGCCTGGATGCTGCCATGCTCCCGCCTTGATGATAATGGAATGAACCCCTGAACCTGTAGCCAGTCCCAGTTAAATGTTGTCCATATAAGAGTTGCCTTGGTCATGGTGTCTGCTCTCAAATCAGCAGTAAACCCCTAACTAAGACAGGCAACATATGAACGCTGCCACCAGTGGCCAAGGAAGCCATAGAGAGAAACTAGGAAAGGTGGGTCAAAGTCAAACCTGGACTTGACCCAAGAGCACCACACTGTACCCTCCCATCTCTTCCTCATGGTTCATCAGTCCTGTGGAATTCTTTCCTGGACCAACTCCTAGAACACACCCCAGGAGTCAGTGTCATCCAGGAGGAAAAGCAACCTGCTTCTACCTGGTTTAAACCTTCCAGGGCAGCCATGATGTGCACATCTACAATCCCAGTGTCCCAAAGGCCAAGCTTGGTGACATGTCCTGAGTGGACACTGGTGCTTTCCAAGTAGCATTCTCCCACTAGGGGGAGCCACGCAGGGAGCATGGTCTGGGAAATGGGATAAAGTGGAGGTGATGTAGGTGACCTGCAAGAACTTCCAGTGGGTCACTTCCCTCTGCAGCAGAGGCTGCCAGGATTACCACACTGTCTTATCCTCCCACCCTCAGGCCTTCCTCTGCTCTAGCTCCAGAAGCAGCAGCTGTGGTATGTATGGGGGGGGGAGGTGCCTAACCCACC
The DNA here is from genome assembly GCA_019843815.1 of Montemys delectorum. Taxonomy (NCBI): domain Eukaryota; kingdom Metazoa; phylum Chordata; class Mammalia; order Rodentia; family Muridae; genus Montemys; species Montemys delectorum. The sequence goes on along the minus strand of JADRCD010245421.1, from coordinate 5,605 downwards.
ATCTGGAAATGTGTTTCCCCAAAACTTAGGGGAGAAACCCTTCTCCTCAGAGGCACGGAAATGCCATCTCCCTTGTAACCTGAACGTTTTAGATTATCCTCGTTTAATTTGACTAATTTGGGAGAAGAGCTGAGATAATTTGTCAGTGTGGCATAGTCTCTTGGAGAGACATTAATATTCTGATTCCAAGAGGGATGTGTGAACTCCTCAGCTGCAGATAACACTATTATATTCTAAATTCCTTCCCTGAATTAGTACAGATGGTTAAAAATACTCTCCTTTTAATTAATCTTCCTAACAATAGTTTTGTGAATACAAATAGATTATTAGCCCTATTCGAGAAGGGGCACACAGCGAAGCAAAGCCAGGTTGGATCCTACTACAGTCCTGCAGATGGGTCTAGATGTCTTGGAAGGTACTGGGTCTCAAAGAGGCTTAGGGTCACAGGCCCAGGTGGAGAAATTGGACTTTGTGCCACTTATTTCTGCTTTAGTCTTGTGGAAGCTCTCAGTTTGACTGTCTTTCCCAGGTAAGCAAAAGAGAGCTGTCCTTTGCCTGAGGAGCCTGGGCTGTGTTGAGATTCCTGGTGCCACTTCCATGTCTGCCTAGGAACCCCTTGTCCTTTCAGGAGCAACCAGGTGCAAGCGAATGTCTGTACATCCCAGACGGGGCACTAGAGACAGACTAAAGAAGTCATCCTTCTCAAGTCTAGCCTCGTGAATCGGAGAGGGTGTTTTGGGGAGGTTACTAATGGGTGCGTGGGTGACTCAGAATAACCCTCAGGACTGCAGCCTGATCGATGACGCAGGAAAGCAGCACCCCTGGAACCTCAGGAAAGCAGCACCCCCAGGACTCCCTGCATGCCTTGCAGCTAAGACATCAGGAGAGCCTCTTCTCCTAGCAGTTACTGCTTGTATGGCCTTGAGTGAGACCCTTGTGGATCCTGTAAGTTTCAGGGCCTTGTAAGTTTTGCTCACTTCTTTGTTTCACTTGTTTCCCGAGTCTTAGGATCCTCCCCTTATCTCTCATGTGGGAGTTAGGAACATGGTGGGACTTTTCTTGGCCCCAGTGTGCTAGAGCCAGGATCCTAACTAATGTGCTGTAAGCCCAACCATTAACACAGGTCAGGTCTACACAGTGGCTTCAGGTTAGTTCTCATGACAATGAAGAGTAAACATGGATTCAGTGAGCATGCAGAGTGAATGTAGGCTTTATGAAGGAGAGTTACAGCTAGGTGTGGCATTGTGTGCACTCTTATTTCTACCGTGTGGATCCTAGGGATTGAACTCAGGACATCAGGCTACCTTTACCCCTGAAAGTATCTTGCTGACCCTAAATTCCTTTGTTTGGAAAGGAATTTTACCTTGTGCAACTGTCTTCTCCCTCATCATCTGAGGTGGCTGGATTCTGTGTGAAAAATCTTACAGAACAACTGGCTACAGAGACATGCCTCACTATAATAACATAGCTCAAACAATCACCTTCCAAAGAGGAAAGGTCTGTATGGCTCACAGTTTCAGAGGTTCGGCCTGTGATCAGTTGACATATCGCTGCGAGTCCATGATGAGGCGTGGCAAGGCAAGGAGTGTGCTGGAGAAAACCCGCTCCTCTCAAGGTGGCTGGGAAGTGAAGAGAGGAAGAGGAAGGACTTAGGCTCTCAGCATCCCTTCAGGAGCATGACTCCAATTACCTAACTTCCTCCCATTGGATCCTACCCTCAATGGTTTTTCTCATCCTACAAACACCACAACCAACTCTTCAACACATGCTGTCGAGGGGTGTTAGAGACCCAAACTCTAGCAATAGCCATTATAGAACATGCTCACAGTAGGCTGCCCCTTCATATATCAATGAGAGATTAAGAAAAATGTTACATAGAAATGTCTACACACAAACCCGATAGAGGTGATTCATCAACTCTCTCTTGCTGGGTATGTCTAGATTTGTGTCTCATTGACATAAGTTCTGGCATCATGGTAACACAAGGACTGGAGTTTGGATCTACAGCATCCATATTGATTCTGGATAAGCATGGCTGTCACCTATAATCCAAGCACTCAGGAGATCCAGGTAGGATTCTGGAACCAAGCTAGCTAGCTAGACCAGCTCAGTTGGTAGACTCTGGATTCGAGCGAGAGATCTTAACTCCATATATAAGGTAGAGAGTGGTGGAAAGAAGACATATAATATCAACCTCTGGCCTCCATGTACATGTATTTATGTAAATGTGTGCCCCAAACTTAAGAACATGAACACACACACACACACACAAATTGTATTAGTCAAGGTTCTCTAGAGTCACAGAATGCATGGAATGTCTTTCTGCATTGAGGGAATTGATTATGATGACTTACAGTTTGTAGTCCAACTCCCCAACAATGGTCAGCTGTGGGTGGGAAGTCCAAGAATCTAGAAGTTATTCAGTCCCACAAGGCTGGGGGTTTCAGCTGGCCTTCTGTAGAAGTGGGTTCCAACAGATGTGATGGCAAGGAAGTGCAAGCGTGGAAGAGAGGATCGTCCCTCTGCCAATGTTTTGATGTAGGCCTCCAGGAGAAGGTGTGGCCCAGGTTAAAGGTATACACCACCATGCCTGCATCTGGGACTTGTTTGTCCCAGGCTGACCTTGAACTCAGAGCTCTCCTTGCCTTAGTCTCCCGGCATTAAAGGTGTGAACTACCTTGCTGGGCCTAAAATCCAGGTCAGAAACTTGTGTCTTCCAGCCTCAAGATCTGGATCATGGGTGAATCCTCCAATTCTGGATTGTAGTTCATTCTAGATATAGTCAAGTTGGCAACCAGGAATAGCCACTACACACCTACACACACACACACACACACACACACACACACACACCACACACACACACACACACACCACACACACACACACCACACACACACACACACACACTCACACACACACACACACACACTGAATTCTGAATACAGCACATTTTTAAAAGAGACAGGCTGAGATGTGGTTATCACTCTGTTTACAAACACGTTTGAGGAACGGACGTGTACAATTTATCAAATGCCACAGCAGGTCTAATTAAGCTCAGAGTGTTGAAGGAGAGAGGAGCAGAGTATGTTATGTATCCTCAGCCTCTCTTGAGACATAGGATGCCCAAGATTTGTCTGTCACAGAGCTCTGAGTTCCATGAAGCCGCCCCATGCGGGTGGCAATAGTCGTGTTCATGATGGAGAGAGGTGCCGTGTGCTGGCTACAGGCAAGTGAAGGTTAACATGTGATTTATTGCCGTCTAAATTCCCAGACCTCTGGATAAGAACTCTGACTTGGGCTCTTTGTTATTGTCGGCCCACAGGCAGGGGGCAGAGGAAAGGTGTGGATGTAAACCTGTGTCTTAGTGACTTTTCTACAGTGAAGAGACACTGTGACCAAGGAAACTTACACAAATGAGAGTTTATTGGAGGCTCCTGGTTTCAGAGGGTGAGTCCATAACCATTACAGTGGGGAGCATGGCAGCAGGCAGGCAGGCAGCAGGCAGCAGGCAGGCAGGCAGGCAGGCAGGGAGGGAGGGAGGGAGGAAGGGAGGGAGGCAGGCAGGCAGCAGGCAGGCAGGCAGGCATGGTGCTGAAAGCTTGCATCTGAGACAACAACCATGTGGCAGAGGGAGACTATGATGGTTTGTAGGTGCTCGGCCCAGGGAGTGGCACTACTAGAAGGTTTGGTCCTGTTGGAGTAGGTGTGTCACTGTAGGTGTGAGCTTTAAGACCCTCATCTTAGCTGCCTAGAAGCCAGTGTTCTGCTAGCAGCCTTCAGGTGAAGATGTAGAACTCTCAGCTTCTCCATGCTCCCGCCTTGATGATAATGGACTGAACCTCTCAACCTGTAAGCCAGCCCCAGTTAACTGTTGTCCTTATGAGAGGCAACTATTGCCTTGGTCATGGTGTCTGCTCACAGCAGTAAAACCCTAACTAAGACAAGTATTAGGAAATAGTGTTGGCTCTTAAAACCTTAAAGACTGTTCCTAGTGACACACCTCCTCGGAACTCACAAGGCAAAGGATCCTACCTTTATGTTATTCTCAGGAGTTTGCCCACCGATACACAGAAGCAAGCAACACAGCAACACAACAGAGTTAGGATGATGTCACTGGAGACAGTATCATTCCAGTACAATCGATCGGTATCCTCCTAGGAAGTGAAAATGCTGGGCCAACAGAGGCACAGGGCAGAGTAACACGGCAAGGCTGCAACTGGGAGGGTACAGACGCACCTGAAGAATGTTGATGATTTCCAGAAACCACTGGAAGCTGGGAGAAGCCGTGGTGGACTCGCCTGGCTGGAGGTCCCTGACTCGGTGACCTGGAGGTATGCCCATCTGTCTGCATTCCACTCTAGACAGCTGCCATCGGTGCACTGCACTCTGTGCTCCCCGAGCGCTCTCTGGGCTCCCCCTCTGTGCTCCCTAACCCGTCTTCCAGAACCACTCTACCCGTGACTTCAACACCTGTTGAAGCCCTTATTTTAGACATCTAGTTTCCAGACCCATGGCAAAGACATCTCATGTTTCGCACTATTCAATCCGTGGAGCACTGTGACAGCAAATACGGCTGATACTCCAGTGGTGGCCTGGCAGGACTCTCTGCAGATGTCAGTTGTGTACCCATCTCCTTTTCAAGCAAATATGCCCATCACACACCTGATATGAGCCCTGAACTGTACTGCAGTCAGAGTTACAGAGTAGGCAAGAGACAGTGAGATGGATGTCCAAAGTCCACGTGTTAAGTCCACAGGTGATGTGATATTGTTGCCATGGTTACCACAGGCAGGGAACCTCAGGAGTCCTGGGAACAGTGGCACATCCTGTCCGAGGAAGCGTCAGTACTCTGGAGGAGACGGGCTGGAATGGCCCAGGTAGCACAGAAGGCGAGGCAGCTCCTCCAGGTAGCTAGCTGAGCCTGGGGCCTGGGGTGGAGGTGAGGCTAAGTGAGGTAGAATGAGCGCTGAGTTGCTCCTCATGGCTGGATATAGAGTTCCGGAAGCCAACTAGGAAGGGGAATGGGGGTGGGGTGGGGTCATAGGGATTAGGAAGGGCCACTTTGGGAATGGATATGTGAACCTAGGTAAAAATGCCCTCAGAAAGGGGGATGATGTGATGTCATATTGTTTTAAATACTTGAGAACATTCTAAAAGAAAATTGGTAATGTTCTGATTTGTTGACACCCATGTCAGCCTGGGTTACCTAAGAAGTCCACCCCCCCCCCCCTCCCCCCCCCCCCCCCCCCCGCTCAGGATGTGCATTATAGACTCGTGTGCCCTGGGTGGATGCTGACTGTGGAGAGAGGCGTCATCAACTGCCGCGCTTACCTTGCCCCAAGGCACTGGTTTCAGTTCAAGGAGATGAATCAAGAGTTGGTTGTCCAGAAGCAAGAGAGATCTTTAGCTCAGTGTAGAGAAGGAGAGAATGAAGCCAGTAAAGGTTCAGCTGCTGAGTAACCACAGAGGAGACCGGGCCCAACCCTGCTGCAGACTCCCGAGGAATCTTGAGCAAGACACGTTGAAATTGCTCTCTGAAGAAGAGATAGGTTGTATTTAACTTCCAGCTTCCAGGCATCCTCTGCTGAGGGTTCTCCCTACG
>JADRCD010245414.1:0-10162 GCA_019843815.1 Montemys delectorum | reverse complement strand
TCCCGTGATAGAGTGAAGGCCGTCCTCCCGTGGGCCGCAGGCCTCCTCAAGCTTGTGCCTTCTCTCCTCAGGTTTAGGCTCTGCTCCTCTTGTTCACATGACAGGACCTGAGAATAATGGGATCCGAGTGTTGTGCTCCTCAAGTGGCTGGTTCCCGAAACCCAAAGTGCAGTGGAGAGACCCCTTCGGGCACACACTACTGTCCTCCTCTGAGTCACAGACCCAAGGCGGAGACGGGCTCTTCCAGGTGGGAGCGTCTCTTTTGGTCACAGATAGAGCTATAGGCAATGTGATCTGCTCCATCCAAAATCCCATCTATGGCCAGGAGAGATCCAAGGCCATCCTCCTCCCAGGTCAGTGAGGACAAAACTCTGACAGGCTGGGGGAGGGAGAGGAGGAAGAAGGGCTGAAAGGAGTTGCCTCCTGGCGGGTTCCTGACTGTCCATGTACACCTGGTCAGAGCCCTTCTTCCCGAAGACGTGTCCATGGAGCGTAGCCCTGGTTTGTTCTCTCCTCATACTATCGCTCGTAATTGGTGGGATCAGCCTCACTACCTGGAAAGAACACCAAGTCAAACGGAGAGAAATGAAGAAATGGTCAAAAGAACAGGATGAAATGCTTCAGATGAAGAAGGACACAAGAGCTGTACTAAAGGCCAGAGGTACAGAATGGGGACAGCAGAATCAGTCAAGGGTTTGTGGAAAGGCTGGGGATAGGGGGAGCAAGGGAAAGACAGGATGCAGGGGCCCCACGGAGCACTAGACTTGCAGAAAACCAGAGGACAAAGGGGAGGAACATCAGACCTCTAAAGCGTGGCCTCAAACTACAGCCAGCGCCTTCACACGCTGCTCATCACAGCCCCACGCTTTGCCCATGCCCACACTCCATCCCTCCCCTCTGTCCCCACACGCCATCCTTCCCTGCACTCACACTCCTCCAGAGGGTACTGCCAGTTCTCCAGCATCGAGTTCTCTTCCTACGAATCAATCAAGAACGGGTTTAAGAAGCCCTAAGACACCTTAAACTTCCAAGGTGCCGGGACATTGCTCTGTGACCCCATAGCATTTTATCCGGTTAAGGTGCCTCTTTGCACATGCGCATCTCCTTTCTTGTGGGGCCCCTAAGGGAATGCCAAGCCTATTCATTAGTTACTGTCCAGACTCAGGGCAGGCTGAGACTCCGTTTCATGGGTTTCACACCTCCCTTTTCTTTCAGATGACCTCCAGGCCGACCTAGGTGAGTCTAGCTTTTCCTCCCTCTCGTTAGCACTTGTTTCTCCTCCCCGCCCCCAACCCCGCTTCTTTCATTCACCCAATGTTGGGCCTTTTGTTTGTTTTTTTGTTTTCAGATCGGAGGAAGGCGCTGTACAGAGAAGGTAAGAGACCACGGGTCCGGCACCTCGGATTCCCTGATGGAAACTTCCCTGCCCCTCCGCCCCCCGTACCCTCTCAGGATGGGGATGAGGAAACTGAAAGGGTTAATGGTGACCAGTGCAGAAAACTGAGAGGAAATGGGAGATGGATGGACATGTGGGCCACAAGTCAGTACTCAACTGCCTTGCGTCTGTTCTGTTGCAGACTGGAAGAAGGCCTTGCTCTACCCTGGTAAGTGACCCCCAGGCACTGAATCTTGCCAGGAACTCTCAAACACACATGGGCTCCTACATACACACTTTAATGGCTGCCAGCTTGCAAATTGAAAAAGCAACAACAAGAAGACGCTTTTAAAATAGGGTTTCACGCAACATACTCTGTGGCTAAGATGGGGTCTGAGCTCCTCTTCCTCCTGCCTCCACCTCCCAAATGCCAGGATTTCAGTTGTGCACCACGGCGCCTGTCAAGTCGTAATCATTTTTGCTGAGGGTTCAGTCATGTTATTTTCTTTTTTTTTTTTTTTAAGATTTATTTTATTTATAGCTGTACAGATGGTCATGAGCTATCATGTGTGTGGCTGCTGGGAATTGAACTCAGGACCTCTGCCGGCCCTGCTTGCTCCAGCCTCGCCCCCTCTGGCCCCCTCACTCTGCGGTGTAATTCACTGTAACTGTCTTCAGACACACCAGAAGAGGGCATCAGATCTCATTATGGATGGTTGTGAGCCATCATGTGGTTTCTGGGATCCGAACTCAGGACCTTCGGAAGAGCAGTCGGTGCTCTTAACCGCTCAGCTATCTTACCAGCCCCCAATCATGTTATTTTCTATAGCTAAAGAAAAAGGAAAAGCAACTAGAGTTATTATTTATATGATATGTGTATGAATGTGTTTATATGTACGGGTGTATGAATGTGTACATGTGTGTGTGCACGTGTGTGAGTGTGTGTGCATGTGTGTGAATGTGTGTGTATGTGAGTATATACGGGATGTGTGGACAAGTGTGTGTGATGTTGAGTGTGTGATGTGTGTATAAGTGTTGTGTGTGTGTAAGTGAAGAACACAAATACACTAGGTTATTCCTTGGCCCCATCTGTGCAAATTTCCATTCATCAGACATTGTGCCACATGTAGGTGACACAGCTGTCACATCTGACCCTGCCAGGTCACTCCAGGCAGCCTGGGTGCCTGCAGGGCACACTCACTCAGTGGGACCTCCAACTGAGAAACCTGAGTTCAGTTCCCACGGTCCATAGAGCTCCTAACCTCCTGTAACTTCCATCTCAGGGAGCCTGGTGCCCTCTTCTGGCCTCTGCCGGTACTGCATGCACACAGTACACATACCGCATGCAGGGAAACACTCGCACACATAAAATAAAATTTAAATGAATCTTTTTAAAAAAAAAAAAAAACTTCCTGTGGTTCTGAAAAAGGGAGTTATGCACTGAGGATGGATGTGTGAGCTCAGGCGCCACTCTCTTCACTTCAGGATGGAGAGAGAGGACTGGCTGCATTTCCTAGCCACTCCACTCGACTCCTGTCCTCTCTCCACTACATATAAGAAGTGAATTTCTTTGTGTGTATGGAGGGATGTTCAGTGAGACCCCCGTGACCAACCTAACAGGAAAAAGTCCTCATCTGTCCTCCTCCCAAGGGTACAACCTATCTAACTTCCGAATAAAAGCTTGAGGCCTTGCAGCTGCTGCATCTGAGCCAGAGGAACTTACCACCCACCCTAACCCTCATCCCTACCCCCACCCCATCCCACCCCCACCTCCACCCCCAGCCCCACACTCACCCTCATTCTCACACTCATCCCTACTCCCACTCCCACCCTCATCCCCACTTCTCCCCCACATATCCTCACACTCATCCCCATCCCCACCCTCACCTCATCCTCTCCCACCTCCACCTTCATCCCCAACCCCACCCTTATCCTCCCCCACCCCCAACTGTAGCATTGAGTCTCTAGGGAGCAGTCCCTAAGATAGCACAGAGAACAGCCCACATGCTGGGAGTTTCTGGACACTAGAAAGTCTGAGAGGCTTAGTGAAGCAGGAGAGAGGAGAGGAGAAAGCACCGGGGCGCACACCTCATTTTCCTTCACTGCACGCAGATGTTTGCTCTGCTTTCTTCCAGACTGGAGGAAGGAGCTGTTCCTGAAGGGTGAGTGGATTTGCTCATTTGCCTCGGAGGTTGCTTCTGGGTTCTTGTTTCTCTCTTTGGAGATGAGCGTCAAACCTTACATAGGCCAGGCAAGCCACAGAGCACACCAGCCCCCCAGTTTGCTCTCTGGTGTCTTGGGTGATCTTCCTGGCAGACACTTGTTCAAGCTGAGGGTGGGGAAGAGAGGAAGGGATTGTGCTGTGTGAGCCTGTGCTGGAACCTACCACCAGACTCAGGCATGATGTTCTGTTTCCATCTCAAGTGGCCCAGTGGGATCCACTGAGCTTGGATATCAAAAGTTACCAAGGCTCCTTACCGAGGAGACTCCTCACTAAGGAAACGCTGCTCCAAGTGGCAGGAGCACTCAGCTTCATTTTGTGAGGTCAGCTTGTAACCGGCCCTTCCATAATTGAGGAACAAGGCTCTGGTTTGGAACATGAGCTGAACAACGTTCTTACATAATCCCTTCAAGTCCTGGCCCACTCCGTGTTCTCCCAATACCCAAGCTAGAATGAGATGCAGAGATGCAGAGCTCAGCATGCATCATGAGAGCACTCTGCCCAACCCACCAAGGAATGTCGAATCCACTGAGGAATGTGGACTGCCAGCTCTCCATGCCCAGTCTCCTTAAGGCTTCATTTGTCCAGTAGGCATCCTACACACAGCTATTGATAAACAAACATTACAGTGGTGGCTTTGTCTGCTCCTCCTCTCTCCCTCCTTCTCTCCCCCTCCTCCTCTGCTCCTCTTTCTCCACCCCTCCTCCTCCCCTGTCCCTCCTCCTCCACTCCTCCTTCTCCTTCGCCCTCTTCTTCCTCCACCCTCTCCTCCCCGCCACGCCCTTCCCTCCTATCCTCCTTTTCCTCCTCCAGCTCCTGTGATGATAAATGATGAAATGCCCGACCAGGACAAGTCAGACCCAAAGACTGAGGAGGACAGAGATGAGGAGACTGCAGATCCATCTGTTGGCAGCTCACAAGTAGACAACAACATCATCAAACTCTACCAGGAAGGCTTCATGTTGGGAAGATACTACTGGGAGGTAGATGTTGAGGACACTGAAGAGTGGACACTAGGAGTCTATGAGCTGTACACTCAGGATGCATCACCTACAGACTTCTCGAGGAAATTCAGAGTCCTGGAAAAGAAGGGAGATGTATACAGGGCTCTTGCCTTCTGTTCCCAAAACATTTCATTGGAAAAACCTCTGCCACTGCAAACACGTCCGCTGAAAATTGCCATCTTCTTGGATCAGGAGGACAGTGACCTCTCTTTCTACAACATGACCGATGAGACACACATCTTTTCCTTTGACCAGGACACTTTCATGGGATCACTCTATCCTTACTTCCAACGTAATTCCATGGAGCTCTCTCCAACAGCACAGCCCTAAGAGATGTGCACAGGAAACTCAATAGGTGGATGTTGCAGCCTGCTACCTGTAAGGTCCTCTTGGGCAGGCACAGGGACCTCTGATGGTGTGGCCTCTTAACCTGAGACTCCATGAGCCTCTGGGATCAGATCCTGGACAAGATTCTCGGACCATTTGTATTGTGCATGGTGTTATAATTGTTAAGTCTTCCTTCTTTTGACAAAAATGTGTTTAATCATTCCTAAGATAAATAAACCCATGGTTTTCTGAGCCCAATATCACATTTACTCCCTGCTTACATACAGAGCATCATCATCCTCACTATTACTAATTATATAGGGTTACGTAGGACCATTTTCATACAAGCGCACAATGTATTCTGAGCACATTACCCCCTAGTGTTATTCTTTGTTTTGCCTAACATTCTGTAAGCCAACAATGTGCTGGTTGGGTTTTTGTCAAAGTGACTCAAACTAGAGTCATCTGAGAAGGAGTGTCAGTTGAGGAATCGCCTCTCTCAAACTGGCTTGTAGGCGGCTCTGTGGGACATTCTCATGATTGATGATTGATGTGGAAAGACACAGCCCACTGTGGGTGGAGCCATCCCTGAGCAGACAGTTCTAGAGTAGATAAGAAAGCAAACTGAGCAAGCCTTGGGGAGCAAGCCAGTGAATAGTGTTCCTTCACGGTCTCTACGTCAGTTCCTGCCTCTAGCTTCCTACCTTGACTTCCTGTTCTGGCTTCCTCAGTGGTGGAGTGTGACCTGGGAGTCCTGAGATGAAGTAAACTCTTTCCGACTTGTTCCTTAGTCACTGTTCTGTTGCTGTAAAAAGCCACCATGACCAAGGCAGCTCTTAAAAGAGAAAGCATTTAACTGGGGGCTTGCTTACAATTTCAGAGGTTTAGTTCACTGTTAGCATGGTGGGGAGCATGGTAGTATACATACTGCTGGAGAAGGAGCTGAGAGCTATGTCTTGGTCTGCGGGCTGAAGAAGAGAGTGGGGTGGGGTGGGGTGGGGTGGGGTGGGAGGCTGAGCTAGCACAGGCTTTGACACACTTCCTCCAACAACCCCTAATCCTTCTAATCCTTTTGAATACTTCCACTCCTTGGTGACTAAGTGCTCAAATATATGAGCCTATGGGGCCATTCTTTTTTTTTTTTTATGTCTTTTTTTTATTAGATATTTTCTTTATTTACATGTAAATTTCTCCTTTCCCAGCTTCCCCTCCAAAAAACAAACAAACAAACAAACAAACAAAAACAACAAGAACAAACCCCTGTTGCCTCCACCCTCCCCATGCCTGCCACCCCACCCTCTCCCACTTATTGGCTCTGGCATTCCCCTACACTGGGGCACAAAACCTTCACAAGGCCGAGGTCCTTTCCTCTCATTGCTGATCGAATTTGCGATCCTCTACTATACACATGCTGCCAGAACATTCAGTCCCACCATGTATACTCCTTGATTGGTGGTTGGGTCCCTGGGAGCTCTGAGGGTACTACTTAGTAATTGTTGTTCGTCCTAAGGGGCTGCAAACCCTTCAGCTCTATAGGTCCTTTCTCTAACTCCTTCATTGGGGACCATGTACTCAGTTCAATGAATGGCTGTGAGCCTCTACAGGACAAGCATATAGCTATGGGGCCATTCTTATTCAAACCACCACAGGCATGAACAGCAGTAACAGAGAATCAAATCAAGAGAAGCAGTTTTCTTAACCGAATTACCATAAAATTACACAACAGAGGCAAACTGTGCTACTGTGAAATTATAGCAATTATAATATCTAGATTTAACATAAGTAAAATTATTCTGTGAATTCGTTTCATGAGGTTTGATGATGTTGATGTTGTTGTTGTTGTTGTTGTTGTTGTTGTTGTTGTTAGAAGGGTTTCTCTGTGTAGCCCTGGCTGTCCTGGAACTCACTCTGTAGACCAGGCTGGCCTCGAACTCAGAAATCCGCCTGCCTCTGCCTCCCAAGTGCTGGGATTAAAGGTGTGCGCCCTCACTGTCCAGCTTAGCTCCATAAGTTTTTATACTCTATATCTGTGAATATTTCACAAAGAACTGGCCATACATAACTTCTGTATGAGCACCAGTCGGCAGACTATGCCTCGGAACACAGCGTTAAAATAACACTCAAAAGAGTAAAGATTAAACAAGCCTCATGACTCTCAAACAGAAGCAGCAGCACCGCACGGGAATACCAAGGATGGCCTTTCAAATACTGATAAAGGAGCAATCACTAACTCCGTAACAATCTAAGCTACGTCTTAAATGAAGTGGGTAATTTAAGTAGAAAATAACCATTAAAATTCTGTTCCAACAAGCATGGTGACGCTGATGCCATGCATATCTGGGGACTCTGAATGAGTGAGAAACGCTGAGGTATTTCTCTTGCGGAAGGTGGGGGGATTTAATGTATAGTCAAGGCTGCTGAAGAGGGAAATACAGGCTGGAAAGAAGGCTTGGGGGTCAAGGGCATGTGCTGTTCTTGCAGAGGACCTGAGGTAACTCCCAGCCTGCAAGTCAAGAGGTTCATAACTGCCTGTAACTCCAGCTCTGGGACAACTGACCTTGTTCTGGCCTCCACAGACAACTGCACACACATGCACATATACCTCCCCGCCCCCCAACACACACACACACACACACACACACACACATAATTTAAATAAAAATTTAATAGTAAATTTATTAAATAAATAAAAATTTAATAAATAAATAAATAAAAATTTAATAGTAAAAGTGAGAACTTTGAATATTTCAGCAGAGGGAGGGGAGGCTCCTTTCCTTCCATGCCAATCAAAGCTACGTATGCCCTTAATGAGAAACGCCCAGAGGAAACAATGCTTCCCTCTGAATCGTGCATTCTTCCCACTGCAAAGGCCAGGACATCTTGATTGCTCACTGGACACTGTGTCCAGAGGATGGGGACTTTGGATAAAATATCTTAACTTGACTCAAAACAAAGTTTAATAAGATGAAATTCACAGTGCTTGACACTAAAGAAATGAGCAGGGAACTATAGTTCAGATGAGAGGAGGCCGATAAATTACCGCTGTGCGGAACTGTTAGGTAGGAATCAGTACCAAGAGTGTAGACGTCATAGAAGTGACTGAATGTTGAACATGTTACAGCAGATGTGATTCAGTTTTTCAAAAGTTCCAAATTAACTTCAATAAATGAAAACCATGAAGAGGCGATAGTTAAACTGCTGAGAACAGGAGAAAAGAATAGAGCTTCTCCCCTGTTCTCAGCCAGGAACGGACATTCAGTTTGCTTCAGACACAGATGGGGTCATGCCACAGACAATGAGGGGATCCCTCAACGCTGCCACCTACCAGCCCAGGTGTAACCAACATTCAGTTTGCTTCAGACACAGATGGGGTCATGCCACAGACAATGAGGAGATCCCTCAATGCTGCCACCTACCAGCCCAGGTGTCTCAGCTCACCCCCAGCTCCACTCCACAGGCCCGCTCTGTTTCATTCATTTGCCCTCATGGACCCGCTAAAAACGGGGGCTCCCAGAAGCCCCTTTCAGGTTCAGTTGCTTGACTGTCTCCTGGAACCCAGAGATAAGGAGAACCATTAAGGTATCTGAAACTCAAACTGCCTGCTCCCATGAATGGGATCAAACCCTGACACACTCTAGCGTAATCCCTTAGAACTCTGCAGGAAAACGAGTTGATTCATGCCATTGCCAAACATGCCACCGATACACCCAGTAAGCCAAGATATAGTTGATACACGTCCCTACTCTACTTATCATTTTAAATTTTTGTATCTTTTTTAAGAAAAGATCTATTTGTTTGATGTGTATAGCTATTTTGCGTACATGTGTGTCTGTGAGCCATGTATGTGCCATGCCTGTGGAGGCCAGAAGAAGGCATCAGATTCCCCGGAACTGGAGTTGTAGATGGTTGAAGGCTGCCTTGTGGGTACTAGGAATGAACCCTATTCCTCTGGAAGAGCAGCCAGTGCTCTTATCTGCTGAGCTATCTCTCCAGCCCCAAATTTTAATATTTTTTCTATAATTCGGAAAATATGCATTTTTGAATGATGTAAGCCGATATTAAAACACAATTAGAATAAAAGTCAACTGGAACAACTAACTTGTTCTCTAGGGTTTGTGTTGCTTTGGTATGTCCTACTTAATGGTATGCTGAAGCGGCTGCTGGCTACAGCAAGCACGCAGACAGCAGACTCCGGCCAGCCATTGGTGGGCTGAGGTTTCATGAGAGGCTCGAGTACGCCAGTGAAATCTGCTACAGAGATTTTGTGGCCCGTTTTGTGCCTAGTCCAGAGCATCCCCTGCTTGCAGGGTCATTTCCCATCCTACTTTGCTATAACACTCAGGAGCATAGGGCCGGTTTGTGGAGTCTTAAGACTCCTTCTAGCTCAATTCTAAATGCTGCCCCAGATGTGGAGACTCCTCCCTGGGATCTATGCTGAGAACCCAAATGTCTTAGCGAGGGAGTTACTGCTGTGAGCAGACACCATGACCAAGGCAACTCTTATAAGGACAACATTTAATTGGGGCTGGTTTATAGATTTAGTGGCTCAGTCCATTCTCATCAAGGCTGAAGCACGGTGGAGTCTGGGCAGACATGGTGCAGGAGGAGCTGAGAGTTCTACATCTTCATCTGAAAGCTGCTAGGAGAAGACTGGCTTCCAGGGAGTTAGGATGAGAGTCTTAAAGCCCATACTCTGAGTGACACACCTACTCCAACAGGGCCACACCTCAAAACAGTGCCACTCGCTGGGCCAAACCACTGCACCAAAGCCATTGCAATCTCTGCTGACATAGATCAGAACGTAGCTGGGGATTCCCTGAAGCCTTCTCCTTTCTGAGATGTTGACTCAGCCAGGAAGAGACACGAGGCAGGAGAGAGGCAGAGGTGAAGAGTCCCTGATCCACTGTCTACTGTCCCACAGGCCATTTCTGCCTTCATCCATAGCGGACTTTAGCTTTGGACACCACATTACCCCCGTTTCCCCTCTTGCAGCTTCTGTTTCCCTGGGTGATATGCTTCCTGCACATCTGAAGTTAGTTTTCTCCACCCTCACACTTCAGGCTTCCAGAGGACCTTGCTTCCTCCTTTACCATGGCTTATATTGACTTATATATTTAAGGGGATGGAGAGATGGTTCAGTGGTTACAACCACTGGCTGCTCTTCCAGTGGACCCAGGACTCAGTGCCTACGTGGTGACCCACGACCAACTATAACCCTCCAAAGGAGCTCACGCC
>JADRCD010245413.1:0-10201 GCA_019843815.1 Montemys delectorum | reverse complement strand
TCCCGTGATAGAGTGAAGGCCGTCCTCCCGTGGGCCGCAGGCCTCCTCAAGCTTGTGCCTTCTCTCCTCAGGTTTAGGCTCTGCTCCTCTTGTTCACATGACAGGACCTGAAAATAATGGGATCCGAGTGTTGTGCTCCTCAAGTGGCTGGTTCCCGAAACCCAAAGTGCAGTGGAGAGACCCCTTCGGGCACACACTACTGTCCTCCTCTGAGTCACAGACCCAAGGCGGAGACGGGCTCTTCCAGGTGGGAGCGTCTCTTTTGGTCACAGATAGAGCTATAGGCAATGTGATCTGCTCCATCCAAAATCCCATCTATGGCCAGGAGAGATCCAAGGCCATCCTCCTCCCAGGTCAGTGAGGACAAAACTCTGACAGGCTGGGGGAGGGAGAGGAGGAAGAAGGGCTGAAAGGAGTTGCCTCCTGGCGGGTTCCTGACTGTCCATGTACACCTGGTCAGAGCCCTTCTTCCCGAAGACGTGTCCATGGAGCGTAGCCCTGGTTTGTTCTCTCCTCATACTATCGCTCGTGATTGGTGGGATCAGCCTCACTACCTGGAAAGAACACCAAGTCAAACGGAGAGAAATGAAGAAATGGTCAAAAGAACAGGATGAAGTGCTTCAGATGAAGAAGGACACAAGAGCTGTACTAAAGGCCAGAGGTACAGAATGGGGACAGCAGAATCAGTCAAGGGTTTGTGGAAAGGCTGGGGATAGGGGGAGCAAGGGAAAGACAGGATGCAGGGGCCCCACGGAGCACTAGACTTGCAGAAAACCAGAGGACAAAGGGGAGGAACATCAGACCTCTAAAGCGTGGCCTCAAACTACAGCCAGCGCCTTCACACGCTGCTCATCACAGCCCCACGCTTTGCCCATGCCCACACTCCATCCCTCCCCTCTGTCCCCACACGCCATCCTTCCCTGCACTCACACTCCTCCAGAGGGTACTGCCAGTTCTCCAGCATCGAGTTCTCTTAATCAAGAACGGGTTTAAGAAGCCCTAAGACACCTTAAACTTCCAAGGTGCTGGGACATTGCTCTGTGACCCCATAGCATTTTATCCGGTTAAGGTGCCCCTTTGCACATGCGCATCTCCTTTCTTGTGGGGCCCCTAAGGGAATGCCAAGCCTATTCATTAGTTACTGTCCAGACTCAGGGCAGGCTGAGACTCTGTTTCATGGGTTTCACACCTCCTTTTTCTTTCAGATGACCTCCAGGCCGACCTAGGTGAGTCTAGCTTTTCCTCCCTCTCGTTAGCACTTGTTTCTCCTCCCCGCCCCCAACCCCGCTTCTTTCATTCACCCAATGTTGGGCCTTTTGTTTGTTTTTTTGTTTTCAGATCGGAGGAAGGCGCTGTACAGAGAAGGTAAGAGACCACGGGTCCGGCACCTCGGATTCCCTGATGGAAACTTCCCTGCCCCTCCGCCCCCCGTACCCTCTCAGGATGGGGATGAGGAAACTGAAAGGGTTAATGGTGACCAGTGCAGAAAACTGAGAGGAAATGGGAGATGGATGGACATGTGGGCCACAAGTCAGTACTCAACTGCCTTGCATCTGTTCTGTTGCAGACTGGAAGAAGGCCTTGCTCTACCCTGGTAAGTGACCCCCAGGCACTGAATCTTGCCAGGAACTCTCAAACACACATGGGCTCCTACATACACACTTTAATGGCTGCCAGCTTGCAAATTGAAAAAGCAACAACAAGAAGACGCTTTTAAAATAGGGTTTCACGCAACATACTCTGTGGCTAAGATGGGGTCTGAGCTCCTCTTCCTCCTGCCTCCACCTCCCAAATGCCAGGATTTCAGTTGTGCACCACGGCGCCTGTCAAGTCGTAATCATTTTTGCTGAGGGTTCAGTCATGTTATTTTCTTTTTTTTTTTTTTTAAGATTTATTTTATTTATAGCTGTACAGATGGTCATGAGCTATCATGTGTGTGGCTGCTGGGAATTGAACTCAGGACCTCTGCCGGCCCTGCTTGCTCCAGCCTCGCCCCCTCTGGCCCCCTCACTCTGCGGTGTAATTCACTGTAACTGTCTTCAGACACACCAGAAGAGGGCATCAGATCTCATTATGGATGGTTGTGAGCCATCATGTGGTTTCTGGGATCCGAACTCAGGACCTTCGGAAGAGCAGTCGGTGCTCTTAACCGCTCAGCTATCTTACCAGCCCCCAATCATGTTATTTTCTATAGCTAAAGAAAAAGGAAAAGCAACTAGAGTTATTATTTATATGATATGTGTATGAATGTGTTTATATGTACGGGTGTATGAATGTGTACATGTGTGTGTGCACGTGTGTGAGTGTGTGTGCATGTGTGTGAATGTGTGTATATGTGAGTATATACGGGATGTGTGGACAAGTGTGTGTGATGTTGAGTGTGTGATGTGTGTATAAGTGTTGTGTGTGTGTAAGTGAAGAACACAAATACACTAGGTTATTCCTTGGCCCCATCTGTGCAAATTTCCATTCATCAGACATTGTGCCACATGTAGGTGACACAGCTGTCACATCTGACCCTGTGGAAGTTGAAAGTTCCCAAGGAACATAAACTAGAAACCAGGTCACTCCAGGCAGCCTGGGTGCCTGCAGGGCACACTCACTCAGTGGGACCTCCAACTGAGAAACCTGAGTTCAGTTCCCACGGTCCATAGAGCTCCTAACCTCCTGTAACTTCCATCTCAGGGAGCCTGGTGCCCTCTTCTGGCCTCTGCCGGTACTGCATGCACACAGTACACATACCGCATGCAGGGAAACACTCGCACACATAAAATAAAATTTAAATGAATCTTTTTTTAAAAAAAAAAAACTTCCTGTGGTTCTGAAAAAGGGAGTTATGCACTGAGGATGGATGTGTGAGCTCAGGCGCCACTCTCTTCACTTCAGGATGGAGAGAGAGGACTGGCTGCATTTCCTAGCCACTCCACTCGACTCCTGTCCTCTCTCCACTACATATAAGAAGTGAATTTCTTTGTGTGTATGGAGGGATGTTCAGTGAGACCCCCGTGACCAACCTAACAGGAAAAAGTCCTCATCTGTCCTCCTCCCAAGGGTACAACCTATCTAACTTCCGAATAAAAGCTTGAGGCCTTGCAGCTGCTGCATCTGAGCCAGAGGAACTTACCACCCACCCTAACCCTCATCCCTACCCCAACCCCATCCCACCCCCACCTCCACCCCCAGCCCCACACTCACCCTCATTCTCACACTCATCCCTACTCCCACTCCCACCCTCATCCCCACTTCTCCCCCACATATCCTCACACTCATCCCCATCCCCACCCTCACCTCATCCTCTCCCACCTCCACCTTCATCCCCAACCCCACCCTTATCCTCCCCCACCCCCAACTGTAGCATTGAGTCTCTAGGGAGCAGTCCCTAAGATAGCACAGAGAACAGCCCACATGCTGGGAGTTTCTGGACACTAGAAAGTCTGAGAGGCTTAGTGAAGCAGGAGAGAGGAGAGGAGAAAGCACCGGGGCGCACACCTCATTTTCCTTCACTGCACGCAGATGTTTGCTCTGCTTTCTTCCAGACTGGAGGAAGGAGCTGTTCCTGAAGGGTGAGTGGATTTGCTCATTTGCCTCGGAGGTTGCTTCTGGGTTCTTGTTTCTCTCTTTGGAGATGAGCGTCAAACCTTACATAGGCCAGGCAAGCCACAGAGCACACCAGCCCCCCAGTTTGCTCTCTGGTGTCTTGGGTGATCTTCCTGGCAGACACTTGTTCAAGCTGAGGGTGGGGAAGAGAGGAAGGGATCGTGCTGTGTGAGCCTGTGCTGGAACCTACCACCAGACTCAGGCATGATGTTCTGTTCCCATCTCAAGTGGCCCAGTGGGATCCACTGAGCTTGGATATCAAAAGTTACCAAGGCTCCTTACCGAGGAGACTCCTCACTAAGGAAATGCTGCTCCAAGTGGCAGGAGCACTCAGCTTCATTTTGTGAGGTCAGCTTGTAACCGGCCCTTCCATAATTGAGGAACAAGGCTCTGGTTTGGAACATGAGCTGAACAACGTTCTTACATAATCCCTTCAAGTCCTGGCCCACTCCGTGTTCTCCCAATACCCAAGCTAGAATGAGATGCAGAGATGCAGAGCTCAGCATGCATCATGAGAGCACTCTGCCCAACCCACCAAGGAATGTCGAATCCACTGAGGAATGTGGACTGCCAGCTCTCCATGCCCAGTCTCCTTAAGGCTTCATTTGTCCAGTAGGCATCCTACACACAGCTATTGATAAACAAACATTACAGTGGTGGCTTTGTCTGCTCCTCCTCTCTCCCTCCTTCTCTCCCCCTCCTCCTCTGCTCCTCTTTCTCCACCCCTCCTCCTCCCCGTCCCTCCTCCTCCACTCCTCCTTCTCCTTCGCCCTCTTCTTCCTCCACCCTCTCCTCCCCGCCACGCCCTTCCCTCCTATCCTCCTTTTCCTCCTCCAGCTCCTGTGATGATAAATGATGAAATGCCCGACCAGGACAAGTCAGACCCAAAGACTGAGGAGGACAGAGATGAGGAGACTGCAGATCCATCTGTTGGCAGCTCACAAGTAGACAACAACATCATCAAACTCTACCAGGAAGGCTTCATGTTGGGAAGATACTACTGGGAGGTAGATGTTGAGGACACTGAAGAGTGGACACTAGGAGTCTATGAGCTGTACACTCAGGATGCATCACCTACAGACTTCTCGAGGAAATTCAGAGTCCTGGAAAAGAAGGGAGATGTATACAGGGCTCTTGCCTTCTGTTCCCAAAACATTTCATTGGAAAAACCTCTGCCACTGCAAACACGTCCGCTGAAAATTGCCATCTTCTTGGATCAGGAGGACAGTGACCTCTCTTTCTACAACATGACCGATGAGACACACATCTTTTCCTTTGTCCAGGACACTTTCATGGGATCACTCTATCCTTACTTCCAACGTAATTCCATGGAGCTCTCTCCAACAGCACAGCCCTAAGAGATGTGCACAGGAAACTCAATAGGTGGATGTTGCAGCCTGCTACCTGTAAGGTCCTCTTGGGCAGGCACAGGGACCTCTGATGGTGTGGCCTCTTAACCTGAGACTCCATGAGCCTCTGGGATCAGATCCTGGACAAGATTCTCGGACCATTTGTATTGTGCATGGTGTTATAATTGTTAAGTCTTCCTTCTTTTGACAAAAATGTGTTTAATCATTCCTAAGATAAATAAACCCATGGTTTTCTGAGCCCAATATCACATTTACTCCCTGCTTACATACAGAGCATCATCATCCTCACTATTACTAATTATATAGGGTTACGTAGGACCATTTTCATACAAGCGCACAATGTATTCTGAGCACATTACCCCCTAGTGTTATTCTTTGTTTTGCCTAACATTCTGTAAGCCAACAATGTGCTGGTTGGGTTTTTGTCAAAGTGACTCAAACTAGAGTCATCTGAGAAGGAGTGTCAGTTGAGGAATCGCCTCTCTCAAACTGGCTTGTAGGCGGCTCTGTGGGACATTCTCATGATTGATGATTGATGTGGAAAGACACAGCCCACTGTGGGTGGAGCCATCCCTGAGCAGACAGTTCTAGAGTAGATAAGAAAGCAAACTGAGCAAGCCTTGGGGAGCAAGCCAGTGAATAGTGTTCCTTCACGGTCTCTACGTCAGTTCCTGCCTCTAGCTTCCTACCTTGACTTCCTGTTCTGGCTTCCTCAGTGGTGGAGTGTGACCTGGGAGTCCTGAGATGAAGTAAACTCTTTCCGACTTGTTCCTTAGTCACTGTTCTGTTGCTGTAAAAAGCCACCATGACCAAGGCAGCTCTTAAAAGAGAAAGCCTTTAACTGGGGGCTTGCTTACAATTTCAGAGGTTTAGTTCACTGTTAGCATGGTGGGGAGCATGGTAGTATACATACTGCTGGAGAAGGAGCTGAGAGCTATGTCTTGGTCTGCGGGCTGAAGAAGAGAGTGGGGTGGGGTGGGGTGGGGTGGGGTGGGAGGCTGAGCTAGCACAGGCTTTGACACACTTCCTCCAACAACCCCTAATCCTTCTAATCCTTTTGAATACTTCCACTCCTTGGTGACTAAGTGCTCAAATATATGAGCCTATGGGGCCATTCTTTTTTTTTTTTTTTTTTTATGTCTTTTTTTTATTAGATATTTTCTTTATTTACATGTAAATTTCTCCTTTCCCAGCTTCCCCTCCAAAAAACAAACAAACAAACAAACAAACAAAAACAACAAGAACAAACCCCTGTTGCCTCCACCCTCCCCATGCCTGCCACCCCACCCTCTCCCACTTATTGGCTCTGGCATTCCCCTACACTGGGGCACAAAACCTTCACAAGGCCGAGGTCCTTTCCTCCCATTGCTGATCGAATTTGCGATCCTCTACTATACACATGCTGCCAGAACATTCAGTCCCACCATGTATACTCCTTGATTGGTGGTTGGGTCCCTGGGAGCTCTGAGGGTACTACTTAGTAATTGTTGTTCGTCCTAAGGGGCTGCAAACCCTTCAGCTCTATAGGTCCTTTCTCTAACTCCTTCATTGGGGACCATGTACTCAGTTCAATGAATGGCTGTGAGCCTCTACAGGACAAGCATATAGCTATGGGGCCATTCTTATTCAAACCACCACAGGCATGAACAGCAGTAACAGAGAATCAAATCAAGAGAAGCAGTTTTCTTAACCGAATTACCATAAAATTACACAACAGAGGCAAACTGTGCTACTGTGAAATTATAGCAATTATAATATCTAGATTTAACATAAGTAAAATTATTCTGTGAATTCGTTTCATGAGGTTTGATGATGTTGATGTTGTTGTTGTTGTTGTTGTTGTTGTTGTTGTTGTTAGAAGGGTTTCTCTGTGTAGCCCTGGCTGTCCTGGAACTCACTCTGTAGACCAGGCTGGCCTCGAACTCAGAAATCCGCCTGCCTCTGCCTCCCAAGTGCTGGGATTAAAGGTGTGCGCCCTCACTGTCCAGCTTAGCTCCATAAGTTTTTATACTCTATATCTGTGAATATTTCACAAAGAACTGGCCATACATAACTTCTGTATGAGCACCAGTCGGCAGACTATGCCTCGGAACACAGCGTTAAAATAACACTCAAAAGAGTAAAGATTAAACAAGCCTCATGACTCTCAAACAGAAGCAGCAGCACCGCACGGGAATACCAAGGATGGCCTTTCAAATACTGATAAAGGAGCAATCACTAACTCCGTAACAATCTAAGCTACGTCTTAAATGAAGTGGGTAATTTAAGTAGAAAATAACCATTAAAATTCTGTTCCAACAAGCATGGTGACGCTGATGCCATGCATATCTGGGGACTCTGAATGAGTGAGAAACGCTGAGGTATTTCTCTTGCGGAAGGTGGGGGGATTTAATGTATAGTCAAGGCTGCTGAAGAGGGAAATACAGGCTGGAAAGAAGGCTTGGGGGTCAAGGGCATGTGCTGTTCTTGCAGAGGACCTGAGGTAACTCCCAGCCTGCAAGTCAAGAGGTTCATAACTGCCTGTAACTCCAGCTCCGGGACAACTGACCTTGTTCTGGCCTCCACAGACAACTGCACACACATGCACATATACCTCCCCGCCCCCCAACACACACACACACACACACACACACACACACACACACATAATTTAAATAAAAATTTAATAGTAAATTTATTAAATAAATAAAAATTTAATAAATAAATAAATAAAAATTTAATAGTAAAAGTGAGAACTTTGAATATTTCAGCAGAGGGAGGGGAGGCTCCTTTCCTTCCATGCCAATCAAAGCTACGTATGCCCTTAATGAGAAACGCCCAGAGGAAACAATGCTTCCCTCTGAATCGTGCATTCTTCCCACTGCAAAGGCCAGGACATCTTGATTGCTCACTGGACACTGTGTCCAGAGGATGGGGACTTTGGATAAAATATCTTAACTTGACTCAAAACAAAGTTTAATAAGATGAAATTCACAGTGCTTGACACTAAAGAAATGAGCAGGGAACTATAGTTCAGATGAGAGGAGGCCGATAAATTACCGCTGTGCGGAACTGTTAGGTAGGAATCAGTACCAAGAGTGTAGACGTCATAGAAGTGACTGAATGTTGAACATGTTACAGCAGATGTGATTCAGTTTTTCAAAAGTTCCAAATTAACTTCAATAAATGAAAACCATGAAGAGGCGATAGTTAAACTGCTGAGAACAGGAGAAAAGAATAGAGCTTCTCCCCTGTTCTCAGCCAGGAACGGACATTCAGTTTGCTTCAGACACAGATGGGGTCATGCCACAGACAATGAGGGGATCCCTCAACGCTGCCACCTACCAGCCCAGGTGTAACCAACATTCAGTTTGCTTCAGACACAGATGGGGTCATGCCACAGACAATGAGGAGATCCCTCAATGCTGCCACCTACCAGCCCAGGTGTCTCAGCTCACCCCCAGCTCCACTCCACAGGCCCGCTCTGTTTCATTCATTTGCCCTCATGGACCCGCTAAAAACGGGGGCTCCCAGAAGCCCCTTTCAGGTTCAGTTGCTTGACTGTCTCCTGGAACCCAGAGATAAGG
Organism: Montemys delectorum; assembly: GCA_019843815.1. NCBI lineage: Eukaryota > Metazoa > Chordata > Mammalia > Rodentia > Muridae > Montemys > Montemys delectorum. The sequence continues at coordinate 1,668 of JADRCD010245413.1, read as the reverse complement.
AGAACCATTAAGGTATCTGAAACTCAAACTGCCTGCTCCCATGAATGGGATCAAACCCTGACACACTCTAGCGTAATCCCTTAGAACTCTGCAGGAAAACGAGTTGATTCATGCCATTGCCAAACATGCCACCGATACACCCAGTAAGCCAAGATATAGTTGATACACGTCCCTACTCTACTTATCATTTTAAATTTTTGTATCTTTTTTAAGAAAAGATCTATTTGTTTGATGTGTATAGCTATTTTGCGTACATGTGTGTCTGTGAGCCATGTATGTGCCATGCCTGTGGAGGCCAGAAGAAGGCATCAGATTCCCCGGAACTGGAGTTGTAGATGGTTGAAGGCTGCCTTGTGGGTACTAGGAATGAACCCTATTCCTCTGGAAGAGCAGCCAGTGCTCTTATCTGCTGAGCTATCTCTCCAGCCCCAAATTTTAATATTTTTTCTATAATTCGGAAAATATGCATTTTTGAATGATGTAAGCCGATATTAAAACACAATTAGAATAAAAGTCAACTGGAACAACTAACTTGTTCTCTAGGGTTTGTGTTGCTTTGGTATGTCCTACTTAATGGTATGCTGAAGCGGCTGCTGGCTACAGCAAGCACGCAGACAGCAGACTCCGGCCAGCCATTGGTGGGCTGAGGTTTCATGAGAGGCTCGAGTACGCCAGTGAAATCTGCTACAGAGATTTTGTGGCCCGTTTTGTGCCTAGTCCAGAGCATCCCCTGCTTGCAGGGTCATTTCCCATCCTACTTTGCTATAACACTCAGGAGCATAGGGCCGGTTTGTGGAGTCTTAAGACTCCTTCTAGCTCAATTCTAAATGCTGCCCCAGATGTGGAGACTCCTCCCTGGGATCTATGCTGAGAACCCAAATGTCTTAGCGAGGGAGTTACTGCTGTGAGCAGACACCATGACCAAGGCAACTCTTATAAGGACAACATTTAATTGGGGCTGGTTTATAGATTTAGTGGCTCAGTCCATTCTCATCAAGGCTGAAGCACGGTGGAGTCTGGGCAGACATGGTGCAGGAGGAGCTGAGAGTTCTACATCTTCATCTGAAAGCTGCTAGGAGAAGACTGGCTTCCAGGGAGTTAGGATGAGAGTCTTAAAGCCCATACTCTGAGTGACACACCTACTCCAACAGGGCCACACCTCAAAACAGTGCCACTCGCTGGGCCAAACCACTGCACCAAAGCCATTGCAATCTCTGCTGACATAGATCAGAACGTAGCTGGGGATTCCCTGAAACCTTCTCCTTTCTGAGATGTTGACTCAGCCAGGAAGAGACATGAGGCAGGAGAGAGGCAGAGGTGAAGAGTCCCTGATCCACTGTCTACTGTCCCGCAGGCCATTTCTGCCTTCATCCATAGCGGACTTTAGCTTTGGACACCACATTACCCCCGTTTCCCCTCTTGCAGCTTCTGTTTCCCTGGGTGATATGCTTCCTGCACATCTGAAGTTAGTTTTCTCCACCCTCACACTTCAGGCTTCCAGAGGACCTTGCTTCCTCCTTTACCATGGCTTATATTGACTTATATATTTAAGGGGATGGAGAGATGGTTCAGTGGTTACAACCACTGGCTGCTCTTCCAGTGGACCCAGGACTCAGTGCCCACGTGGTGACCCACGACCAACTATAACCCTCCAAAGGAGCTCACGCC
>JADRCD010245404.1:0-13982 GCA_019843815.1 Montemys delectorum | reverse complement strand
TATAGAGAATAGATACTTTTGTGGGTCCTGCACCTCAGCTAGACTGGAACATTTTGCTTGCTGTGTAACTCACTGGCCTCAGGATTTGGAGACTTCCTGTACCAAATACCTCTTGATCCTGTGGTTAGCTCCCTCCCTAGTTGGTACAGTCCCTCCCTGAACTCAGTAAGGTGGGGTCCTGTCCCTCTAGAGTGTTTACCTCACGTTGATCTGACACCTTAGATGTGTACTTCCCAAAGGGCCCAGCAGCTGAACTCGCTGGGAATTAAGTCATGCAGATCCCCACCCCAGTCCCGAATGAAGACCCAGGAACTATGAGGAAGGACCTAGCCTCCAGGGAATTTTCTGGGCAAGTTGAGAGCTGCAGCATCAGCCAGCAAGCTCCTTCTAGAAGGGTCCTGCTTTATTCCAACACCTTAGCTTTTCTTCTGGCAACAGCTTCTGGCTCAGGCACACCCTCAAACGTGATTTGTTTAGGGAATAAAATATGGAAAATTGAATCCCAGCCTGCTGTTGGGGGTAGGGAGGTGGTGGATATCTTTTTACCAGTGCAAGGAAGACATCAGAAATTCAAGTAAATTCTATATAGGTAATAAAAATGGAGTAGGCTGGGATTGAAGTTTGACTTTCAGACTCTGGGAAAGTTTCTGTATTTCTTGGAAAGACCTTGTTTTTTGAATCCACTGAAGCAATAGAATGGGAGACTATATAGCAGATAAACTTTATTGGTGGTAGTGGGGACTGCCACTGATATACTTAGTGACGACTGGAAATCCGTATGCTCTTTGGGGAATATTGGCTATAAAATTTTTTTAACAAGTACCATCTTTCCGCATATCTGGTGACGTTACTGAACTTTCTATGATGTAGTGCTATGTGCATCATTCAGCTTTTTAAAATCATCTCTTATTTTCACCAGCCCACCAGTAATAATACTGTGGAAATTTAAAAACAGTATCTATACAGAAAAATGTCCACAGTTTAAAGGGGATGGTTCTAAGCACATTTTAAACCCCTTTGTCTCTGGCTCATTTTAAACTCTTGATTATTTAAAAACAAAAACAAAGACCAAAAAAACCTTAGAGAGGTGTACCACATTCTCATTAAACCCAGAAGTTGTCTCCCTGAGTAATATCATCTATTTATAGACCTGTTTTCAGGGCTGGCTGGGCCTGTGCTCACTCCTTTGATCAGGAGACTCTGGGCTCCCATCTTAACAATGCCTCCTGGCTCTCTGAAACAGGTAGGAGGCAACCTCAGGAACATGGTCGCTTTGTGTATAATTTGTGCTTAGAAATGTAGGTGGCTGGTTCTTTTGTCTCAGCAAAAGGTACTTACTAGCTACCATGCCTGGGACAAGAAGCTGTGAGGAATAATGTACTTTCTTCATAGACTTATGACATCATGCTAATTAAACTTATTACTAAGGACAAGAATGCGCGTGGGCCTCTTGGCCTGCGAGGGTTGATACCAGTTTCTAAGAAGCACAGGGAAAAAACCTAACAGGTTCTGAAATCTGACCTGGATTTGAAACGGGAGTGGACTTTTTGTTTTTGTTTGTTTTAAATATGGGGCTGGTATTTACTCACGTCTCAAGTGTCCTGATTTAAAAAGGAAAAATGAAGGTGCTTTGAAAGCAACCAAATGGAACCGTATTTAATTTGGAATATTTGCATGGGCACCCAGCACAGTGGTGACTCCAGGCAGTGAAGCAGCTACTGGAACTGTGGTCACTGGCCTGTGAAGGGAACTGGTGCCAACACCCTTGAGTCAGGAGGCCTGGAAACAAACTGTCACCCAGCAGTCCTAAGATACAAGTGCTTTACTGCTTTACTGCCTGTGGTGCCATGACCCACAGGGCCTCTTGTTTTATTGATCATATGCTAATTCTCATTGAATGTGCTAAAACCAAATTTTCAACTACTTCGTGACTACTTTTTTTTTTTTCATATTTTAAAATCTATTTTAATAGCCATGTCGAGCACTCTCCTGCATTTCAGTTCAGGCAAATGAAAAACCTTTAGTAAGTTGACAGTTTTGTTTTTTGTTTACAATGATGCCAAATGCAGATGGGAGCTGAAGACCATTTGAGAGAACAAACAAGTGGAGGCTGTTTGCCAGTTGTGTGTACACTGGATACCATAATTAGCCAGCGGTGTTGGTATCATTTTCGATGACAGTTTTGCAGGGATTTCTTATGGTTTTGGGAATTTTATGACAAGAAGTTAGAAGCAGCCAGAACTCCAGCTCTTCCTCCTCTGACGAGCTCACTCAGTTCAGCATGCGGGAGAGTCACCTGGCCAGTGCTGGAACAGAGCCCAGGATCTATACTGTTGGTGAATTCTGATTCAGAATCAAGTGTTCCACAAACTGCATGCTGAAAAAGTCTATCTTGATGCACAGCGTCTGTGGAATTATGCTGCTTCCTGATGATGCTCAGTCATACAGGGATCCAGTGAGCAGACATAGAGCCCATGACCTAAAAGACATCCACACGCTGGGAGATAAAACTCTTAAGTTCTTCAATTGACCGACTCAAAGATTAAAAAATAAAGCTCACTTCAGTCGTAGCATCTTTGGGAACATCCCTCACAATGTGTGGCTTCATGTGACATATTTAATTGCCAATAAGTAACACTGTGGGGATATACATAGGGTTTTTTTTTTTTTAATGCATTCATTTTTCATAGCTGAATATTTGAAAACTCTTGTCAAAATATTTTCAGAGATGGGAAGTGCTAACTTTATATATTAGGTGTTAAGGCTAATGTGTAGGAAAACAGATGTACTGGTGAGCCAAAAATAAGCCCTTCCCTACCCTCCCCCACAAAAAGAAAGAAAATAGGAATGTAAATGCAGCCTGACTGAGGGCCATGGCAGAACTGGGGAGCTAATCATGCATTGCTGTTTTAATAATTTAGGTCAATTTAAAGTGTTATCCATTGCCAGTAATTTTCTAACTGACTTTGCTTTCCTTTGTTATTTTTCTCTACGTAACATTTGTGAAAGCAAAGATTATATATACTCATATTTCCTCAATACTTTCCACAAGCGTTAAAGATGAGCATCTATGTCCCACTCAATAATTATTTCTTACACCTGTCCACTTTTATAAAACATATGCAAAAAAATCAGTAGCTCGCACCTCAAGTGATTTACATTGTATCTAGTAGAGCAAAACACTCCTGTTAAAAATAAGAGAGGGGTGAGACTTTCTGCTGTTGGAGAGAGAGCAGGTGTTTTTAGAGAGCTGATTTGTAGAAGTGATCTTACATTATTGGCACATATTGATCCAGAGCTATTTCTGCCAACCAGCTTTATGTATCAAAACAAAACTACAGCCATCTTGAAGACAGAAACCAGAGTGGCGTTTCTGTGTCAGTGAATGCTGACGAACCATTCAAAACATTTTAGGGAGATTTCCTCAAGTGGTATAGGAGAATATTTATAATCTAATGATGGGTCTGAAAAAAAAAAGATACAGCGTAGCCTCAGATTTGTAAAATGGAATCTGTGTTAGGGGTTGGTCTGGCACAGCTTTCTGAATGCTGAATTCTGTACCCCAAGATTGGTTGCTCTGAGACAAGTGAATTCCCACGTACACCAGCCCTTGTTATGTAGACCTTGTTCCCCAATTTAAAACTGTTGTTTAATAAAAGTGGCTGTAGCCAATTATAGAAAGAATAGAAACATGCAGAACTTTAGTTGCAGGTAGGGAGCATGATGAATAGAAGAGAGGATGGAGAAGGGGCTTGAAGGAGGAAGAAGACAGAGAGAACAGGAGGTCTCCATTAGATATGATGGACTAGGAGCATGTGCCTGAGTGAGATGGACCTCAAGGATGGGCTGGTAGAGCAGGGATAGCCTGGGAAAAATACAAACATCGAGCACTTGGGGAACACAACTGGGAATGTAGCCAGTCTAGCATTGGAGAAGTGGGTCGGGGCAATTGACCAGTAATCCTGCAAAGCTAAATAAGTAGAGCATAGCCTGAGTCTCACTCATTTGGAAGTGAGTGGGGATAGAAATAGCTAAACAATTTACAAATCTGCCACCATGTGGTTGCTGGGAATTGAACCCAGGCACTCTGGAAGAACAGTGAGTGCTCTTCACCACTGAACCGTTTCTCTTCATTCATGTTGCTGCTTTATTTTATGTCTTCTTTATTTAAGCAGTTGTCGTCACACAGATAGTACCCTCTGCCCTTTGAAAGTAAGGGTTTTGTTTGATTTCTTACGGATGCTCAGTTTAGTCCATCTACAGCAAGTAGCCAGCAAGTGTCTGAGCAATGAATGAAGGTAACTTCTCCCTTTAAGTCCCTTTTCACTCTTACATTCCATCTTTATCCTCTCGAGGTGGTTTGTGACCACATCTGTGCCCCCTGGCTTTGCTAGTCTGTTTTACAACCTTGGTATTCCTCAGCAGCAGCCAACCCTCTCCTCAGCCCCCCTGTGACTTGGGCACATTTGGGGACCATTTGGGTCTGTGTGACTACCTTCTCTTTCTCAGGATCTGCCCTGGCTCAGCCAGGTTCAACTCTCATCTTTCTTGTTTTCAGACTTCTATTGTTCCCAGAGCAGTATGTAGGAAATTAGGTAAGGATATTGCCCATATCTTATGCCACCTCACATTAAGAGGAAAATGGAATGTGCAAGAAATGGAAAGACAGAAAGAGAGAGAGAGCTAAGGAGTAAACATGCAATTGTTGGCCTCAGAACAAACTCTGAGTGTATTGATACCATTCATGAGAAACTTTATATCCTTAACTAGGTCTTCATGAATGTTTGAATTATTAAAACTGACACCTAATTTTAAGTGAAATCAGGTAAATGTTTATGAAGTCTGAGTGGCCATTCTATGACAGGGTATGGCTTAGCCATCTTATCTAGTATCTTACCTAGTGATTCACAGCACTGATCTTGTTGGTCATAGTTCATTCCAAGAAGCTCCAAATGACATATTCTACCAGTGACTAGAGCAGACTAACATATCACACTGGTATATGGTGTATGGTTACCTGGTTATAAATGTCCTCTCATTGACAAAGATCCAAGAAGGGAACTGATGATCCATCGCTGTCATCCTTTCTTCCTTTCCAAGATGATCTGAGGATGCCCTGAAACATTAGAAAAGCATGACTTCTCTGTTGCTGAGAGACATCCTTAAGTTAGTTTCTTACTTAAACTGAGTATTTCCGTATGTCTTTAATGTATATGAGAAGGTTTTAAATATGTGTGAGGGATTACAATCCTTATATTGCAGCAACCTCACTCGAAGTGTCTGGACCCTGGATCAGGACAAGATTCCAGGCCTTAAAGTCAAGTTCTGGCTAGAGAGCCATCTTCGTATGAGGCAATAGCCTCCAACTCTCCTGCAGGTGCTGGAATCTGAGATCAGATATCATTAATCATCTCTATGATGAGTTCATACATATGGCACTAGGGTGTGAGCTGAAAGTATTAAGCATATTTTCTGTGCAGTCTGCTTTGCATAAATACATATGCAATTATCATTGCTCTGAGCCTGAAGAATCACAGGCACTATATTCAGAATCAAAAGCTGGGCTGGAAAGAAAATTTCAATTTTCTTAAAAAATGGAACCTAGATATTTTTTACTTTCATAGCAGACTGGGTAGAGTAAGAAGAATGGAAGACATTATATATCTTAATTCCCTGGGATACCAGGAGAGAAAGGAAGAAAAGAGTAGAGGAGGAGGGAGGAAAAGGAGGAGGAGGAGGAGGAGGAGGAGGAGGAGGAGGAGGAGGAGGAGAAGAAGAAGAAGAAGAAGAAGAAGAAGAAGAAGAAGAAGAACAACAACAACAACAACAACAACAACACAAAGAAGAACAAGGAGAAAAAGGAGAAGGAGAAGAGGAGGAGAAGGAAGAAAAGAAGGGGAGAAGGAGAAGGAGGAAGAGAAGACACAGGAGAAGAAAAGAAGAAAGAAGAAAGGAGAAGAGGAAAGAAGAAAGGAGAAAAAGAAGAAAGGAGAAGAAAGATGAAAGGAGGAGAAGAAAGGAGAAAGGAAGAGGAGAAGGGAGGAGAAGAAGAAAGGAGAAGGAGAAGGGGAAGGAAAGACTAATAGTTAAATGGTTATTTCTCTAGTCTTATAAAATCCTTGCTATACCCTTTTCCTTCGAGCACTTTGCTGATCTCAACAGGCATCTTGCATCACAATCTAAGCTGAGTAGGTTACTGCGGTCGTTTAAAAAACACTTCCACTGTTCTGATCATCAAATTACTCTCTTGGTGCCAATCTTCCAGGACTTCCTCCTTAGTACACATAGTCTAAGTCTCTTAATCTGGCATTTATGTTTTTTTTTTTTTACTTGTTCTCAAACCTATCCTTAGGAACTCAGCCCTGAAGCCCTTCTTCAGTGACAGGCCTCATGTAATGGAGTTTCATAGCCTCAAGTTTCCCCTCATCTATTCAGCTTGATCAGAAGACAGTCTTCACTGTGGGTCCAGATGTCTCTCAATCATTTGGGAGAACCTTTTAAGTCTCCCCACTGCTGCTTTGTCTCTACAACTCTGATTCTGGATCTCTGCTTCCGAAATTGACATAACTGATTTACGTCTTATGTCTCTTGGTGCTTCCCTTGTTCAAATCATGGTTGGTGTTCTTCTACTTAAGAATACTCTTTGATGGCATACCATTGGCCAAGGCCTGGGCCATGGAAAACTCACACTAGAAGGGGCAAATTCTAGCTACAATCATCTCCATGCTACTCTGTGTTCCATTGAAGACACAATTTGTCCTCGAGCCTAACAAACTGAAATCACGCATCCTCAGGATTTGATGGATCTGAATGTCTGGCTACACAGACCTTGCGCTAGCTTCTAAATTTTGAGTGTTTCACACACACACACACACACACACACACACACACACACACCTATATATATGTATGTATATACATATACATATATTCTTAGAACCTACAACAAAGCACTGTAGGTATCCCATATCAAAGTCCTCTAATGATGGTGGTGTGGCCCAAACACTACCTTCTCCCTCCTGGATCAACTTATGGGTTATTTATCATCTATTTGTTTAATTTACCCCACTCCATGCCTCTCCTTCCACACTGGAATCATCTGTACTTTGTTAAATTCTCCATTTTGACTGCCTCAAAGAAGCATCAGTGAGACTGATTTTTCTCTTCCCCGGCATACTTTCTCCTTAGGCTTCTGAGATGAAATAGCAACAGTGACTTCGCTCTACTTTTTTGTCACCTCAGGACTCTCAGCATCTTGGTCTGTTCTGCTGACTTCCTTATATGCTTTTTAGATACCAGCAGCTTCAAAGAGAGTCTATTCCAGCTTCACTTCACCAGCTATAATTATATACAAATGATTCCAACATGAGTTCTAGACTCAGGCTACCACCTAGTTTCCGTTCCGGTGTTTAACAGCCTCACGAGCCACATGGATATAATAGAAGCGTCAGCTTCCTCTCAACTCTACTCCTTCCTGCTCCACAGTTCTTTCCCCTCCATCCAATTAGGCTTCTTTCTATCATAAGCACACGCAAGTTCTCTTTGACTGTACATTTAATATAACCTGAATTCAAGACCTGAAGAGCTGTCTCGCCCACTGTTACACAGGATGACCCAGAAGCCATCATATATGAGCCAGAGGGCAAATTCTCATCGAGCACTAAGGACGTTTGGAAGGGAAGGCTGTCAGTGGAAGTACCATGTGATAAGAAAGTGATGTGCAGTGAATGTGATGAGAAAGTGGTAAATGCAGTGAAAAGAAGCGATGGGCCAAAGAGTCACTGCAGCAGCTTTCCATCGGTCCCATCTTTCTGTATTCATTAAAAAGCCTAAAATACCATGAAGGAGGGCAGACAACCAGTGTTCAAGTAGACCATCAGATTTCGATCTGTACTAAAGTAAAGCACAGCAGATAGGGTCCTAAGACTCTGGAAGACAGAGCCTTAGCAAAGAAGGCTAAGAAGAGAATTTATGGAGAAGAATTTTTAAAAACTGTGTATGTAGGCAAAGTATGATAACTGAATAAAAATAATATTGAACATGCATGATCCCCAAACTGCCTAATAAAATGTTCAGAGAGTTCCAGTAACTAGAAAGTAAGAGAATGGCAATATCTCAGGCACTTCGTTTATTCAGACGGAAGCATGGATCTGTAAATTCAAATTTTTTCTCCTCACTCTTAACTCAGCAAATGAAACCTTAGGGCATTCTGGTGAAAATCTTCCAAAGCAGTAAGACTTGATAGGTTAAAGGTTTGAATCAATCATCACAAAAACTCAGGAAGAAAGCAATAATAGAGTCAGAAGTTCAGAGATAAAGAGGATGAAGGAAGGCAAGGAAGAACTGTAAATGTAGAGCTTTCTAAAGTCATACTTCGGGCATCCAGTTCCTTGGTGGAACACAATGCTCTATGGCTTGAGAAGGAAGACAGTTGCTACAAACCCGAGCTTTGCTTGGACAGCGAATCAACGTTACTACCAGGCCCAGGAGTGAGACTTGATTGACTTACATTACGTGCAAAATAAGAGCACTGGTTTAATAAGTTTGGTTATTTACTTTTCCATTTTGCCCCATAGGATGGATTTCAAGGGACAGAAAGTTTGACAAGGTAATCAAGTCTTAGAGAACCCTGGGGACAACAGGCAGGTTTAATTAAGAGGAGCCGGAATGGAAGATGCCCAGGGAAGTAGAATCATTCTTAGCTGACAGACAGATCTGGAGCCTTCAGATCTGGTGACAGACAGCACCAGTGTGTGGGCTGCCCTGGGAACTGAGAAAATAAGGAACAGGGATTTGGGGTTCGCTTCCTCCAGCTCTGTTTTCCTGCTTGCAAGTAGGCATGCCTGGATTTGCCAGTCGTCAGAATAAGGCCAAAGGTGCGGGGAGGAGCAAGGGAATTCAAGCCCCAGTGAGTGTAAATAGATTAATCAAAATACTGTCCAGTGCCCAACCATGAATACCTCCAGTGGGTTACTTTTTTAAAAGTCGACATTTCGGTCCACTCATTTGAATATCCCACCAAGTGTTTCTTGAGTGTCATCTCTGAGGTTGCTGCCATGCTGGGTATAGAAATGTAGCTTATATCTGAATGTATAGCCAGTGGGTCAGGCTCTTTGAAAAAGAATAAATAGAAAACCGAGACAAAGTAATAGTGCTAAGCCCCTAGAACTTCGCTGGCTTCTGAGATTTTGTAGTAAATTCCTCACAGCTTGCTAATCACTTAGCTGCTCTCTTTCCTTATTTTCCTTAAGTTGACTGCTAGATTCTTCCCAGTAGGATTGTTAGTACATTTGCATCATTTAGAGTCAGTCTATGAAGTGTACATATAGAAATTCATTAAATATTAAGTATGGCCAACATATAGGAGACATTAAAATATTAATAACAATAATTAAGGGCTATAAGAGGGTGATTTTCCTTTTGATTTCATACATACTCTTTCAAAATGTATGTAAGAAACTTATCTTACCAGACATGTCTGCCTACAACAAAAGTAACTAAGAAACAAAAATAACCCCAGAAGTATCACATGGGAAGTGGAACCATGCATTTTAGTTATGAGGTAAGATTGTGTTAAGGTTTATAAAAATGGCATCATTTTTTAAAACAAAATTGTTCTAGCTTGGAAAAGCAATGGGAATGTACAAATATGTACTTTGTTTTAAAATAAAGATGTTTTCTCCAAGCTTGGAGGGCGGGAAGAGCGGAGCTGCAAGCAGTTACCTCTTAGGGGAAACGAGAGGTAGCTCTAAGCTATCTGTAACTTCACGCAGTTTCTGAAAGTCGGAAAAGAGCTCATAGAAATATGATTTCCAGGAAACACTTGGCTCCATATTTTTCTCTTTTACAGTGGCTTGGCTGTAGAGGTGATTGACAGTTGCCTAGGAATCCAAGGGCGGCCTTGAATTTCTCATCTTCCTTCCTCCCCCTCCTAAGTGCTGCCATTACAGGTGTGTGTAACCACACCTGGTTTTAAACTCTTTTTTTTAATCTCAACTCATGAATTTAAGGCAGTATTAAACAGTATGGATCCAAAGACCGGAGTTCTATATGAGCAGGCCAGTGCTCTCAGTTCGTATGAATGTCCCTAAAATCTACTGCATGGCTCCATGGCATCCATGCAATGCATGGTATTCCTCTCAGAGTGCCTTGGGGACATGAGGAAAACAGGATTAGAAGAATAGGCAAACTGATCATCTACTGGGGACTTGAGGCATCTTCTTCCCTCAGTCAGTAACTGCTACTGTGGCCAGGTTCAGGGATTCTCTGCTGCCTCTGAGGTTCCAACAGGAATTTCTAAAAGTTGATGTCCTGAGGACCATGACTCACTTTTCCTGATCACTTACTGGTTTTAAAATAATGAAGATTTTTTCTTTTAAGCATTCACTGAGTGGGCCCTGAGTAATGATGAGCGTCCCCTTCCACACAGTCCTGGCTCTGGCAAGGGGAGTCATCCCTGTGACCGTCAGCTGGAATCAGGGTACCAGCTGCTGGGGAAGCACTATTTTGAAAGACACAGGTTCAGTTTTGCAAAAGAAGAGTTCTCTAACATAGATTTCTAATGCAAGAGAGAGTATGGAGAAGTACTTTTGAGAAGCAGTATTGTCAGCACTTGAATATCTCATTTTTACTTTGCTAAAACATATTTTTCTTTTTTATACTTGAGTACGGATTGCATTTATATCATTTTTTACCTACTCTCTCCCCCATCTAACTCTTTTCATGCTACCCCCTCTCAAATTCACAATCTGTCCTTCTTTAATTATCCATGCACATGCACACACTTGTAAATATAAATTTAACCTCTGAATCCATTCGGTGTCACTTGCATTTGCCAGCTACTCATTTACTAGAGGGTTAATATCCAGAATATGGAGAACTATTTAAAAAACCCAAGGAGTCCAGAAAACAAATGAGGCAGCTAAAAGCAGGACACAGATTTGTCCTAGTTTTCTCTCTATTGCTATGATGAATGCCATTACTAAAAGCCATGTGGACAGGAAAGGACTTATTTCTGCTTACAGTTTCTAACCCACCATGAATGGAAGTCAGGATAGGAACTCCTGGCAGGACCCTGTAGACAGGAATTGAAGCTGAGACCAAGAAGAAATGATGCCTGCTTGCTTGCTCCTATGGTTTGCTCAGCCTGATGTGTGTATGTATGCAGATAAATAATTATGAACATATATTATTATATATGTGTGCATATATGTATATATTAAATAATTATATATAACATATTAAATAATTGCATATAATTTATATGTAATTATATATATACAAAATCCACAGTGGGATAGGGGATAGGCCTTCTCACATCAATCATTAGTCAAGAAAAATGCCCCACACTGTTGCCTACAGGCCCATCTGATAAAGATAATTCCTCAATTCCTCTCCTCAGATATATCTAGGTGTGTGTTAAGTTGAGGAAAATTAACTGCACGAGAGCTCTCAAAAGAAGAAATGCAAATGACTAAAATATATCTTCAAAAGTATTCAACATTCTTAGCAATTAGAGAGATGCAAATTAAAGTTACTTTGAGGTTTCATCTTATTCCAGTCAAAATGGCCGGGACCAAGAAAATAACCAACGACAGATCCTGGTAAAGATGTGGGAGACAGGATCCCACACATTCACTATTGGATAGAATGTAAATTCGTTGTCACGGTGGAATCCAGTGTGGAGAACTCTCAAAAAACTGAACGTAAGATTACCACTTGACCCAGCTACACTACTCCCTGACCTATGCCAAGCGGCTCCGCATCCATCCCAGAGACACTTGCTCAGCTGTGTCCATTGCCTTTATTCGCTATAGCCAGAGAAAGGAAACCAACCGACGATGAATGTCCTTCGATGGATGAATGGATGACTTGAATATAGTTTTAAAAAATTAAATTTTCACATGAAGCCTAAATATGTGTTTCTAAAGTACCAGAATCCTCTATCCACACTGTAATCAAGGAATTTATACAAGTAAATGGAGGTTTAGCATAACACATCTAGTTTTAATTATAATTATAAATTACTCATTTTAAGGAACTAAAATAGGAGTCGAGTATACGACATTTAATGCTATGTTATTTGCATTATGTTTTACTATTTTAAATATAATTAGGAGAGTTCATTATTTCTTTTTTTTTTTTTGAGTTCATTATTTCTTATAACCCTGGTTATTTTTCTCTCTTGTTGAGTACAACATTCTATAATTTGCAATAAAGGGTTATATATCTTAGGAACAACAGATGACAACAGATAAACATATATGTATAGCATATAAGCTAACTAGGAAGACAGGCAGGTTTTTTTTTTATGAGGTTAAAGAGATGAATCTCAATATTAAAATATTGAATATAGTCAAAGAGATTTATCTTACTTGGGGCACTGTTTTTTTTACATTGATATATCCTTAGGGAATATAAAATCAAATACTTTAAACTGTATCCAACAGTTTTTATTCAGTATAATAGATGAAAGATGTTTAGCTACTACTCTGAGTTAGTCTAAATAAATGAGATTATTTTATAAGCCAAACTGCACTGTCATTGCTGGATCCTAGAAGCCAATAGCACAACAAGCTTCAGTTGGCTTGGTTTTAGAAATCTACCCAAAATTCTTCAGTAGGAAATTCAAATTCTATAGTGGAAAAATGAACATTTACGACAACGATGATTTGCATTGTAAACCATTTAGCAATATTCATAAATCTCACAGCAGGAGTCACAAAAGTGTCCTTTACACAACACCAGTATAAAAGAAAGCCATGTCCTTGTCATTTAAGCTGAAGAGTTAGAGGCTGACAAAGAGAGTACCAGACTGTTAGCATATAAAGGAAAGCCACCATCATCTGACTGTAACCATTCAGTATGTGTTACAACAGATGGTCTCATTGGGTGAAAGTCACTCAAATAAATGCAGTCTGTCATGTAAAACTTAAAGGCCAGAGCTTTACAGTATAAAATAGATAGTAATTTTCTCACTACAGATCTTTTTATTTCCTCAGAAATAAACACGAGTTTCGTAAAATAAAAGTGGATAACATATAAGTTTAAACTGGCCACCAGGTACGCTAAACACTTGGAAGTGGCAAGAAGCTAGGCAGTTTCACCGCTACAGCTACAGAGCTGCTGCTGCTGCTGCTCGCCCACCGCCACCAGCTCAGCGGCACAAGCACTGTTCTCTTCCAGCATCCCCAGGATCTGGTGTTATCTGTCCAGATCAGGTCCGTTTGTCCTCTCCATCACCCACTTTACAGATCTGTGGATTTGTGGGTGGTGACAAACGGCACCATTTGCAGAAGACCTGCTACCTGTTAAATCCCCACCAAAGCCCCCCTGGGACACGCGGTGTCATGCTTGTTTTATAGATATCAGACTTTTGAGGCTTAGATATTGGAAGTAACGTTCAAAGTTACAAACTAGGAAGTACCAGACACAAGACTTGATCCTATGACTCTCCAGATTGAGAATCTTGATGTTAACTCACGGATGTCCGTACGTTTATGATTATCCTAACATTGTTTGGTGAGGTCTTCATTACATCCCAGTCCCTTTTCAGTGAAGCTGATTTACCTTGAAGAAAGGAATATTTAACTGACCAGTCAAGTTAAAGGATCTTTCCCTTATGATGTAGTCATGTATTACAAACTTGAAATGTATGACGAAGAAACTTTGGCAAAAGTCAATGAGCTGGCCCTTTGGAAAAGGGGAGGACAGGGTGGCCTTGCTGCTCCAAATGCTCCCCCTCTCTGTCCCACCCTCCTCTCGCGTTTACCTTCTTTAGGAAAGAGTATTCTGAGAAAATTCTTATTTAAGGCCATCTCACACCGGGGCTGAGGTTGCCCAAATGCACACGCACTGGTTTACCCTTCCTGACTAGGGATTCCACTTTCTCTGGACCCGCTCTCAAATGCTCCCCGCACCGCACCCCTACCTGGTGTGTGTGTGTGGACTGAGTGAGGCTCTTCCCTTCCACCTCCAAGTTC
>JADRCD010245403.1:0-14007 GCA_019843815.1 Montemys delectorum | reverse complement strand
TATAGAGAATAGATACTTTTGTGGGTCCTGCACCTCAGCTAGACTGGAACATTTTGCTTGCTGTGTAACTCACTGGCCTCAGGATTTGGAGACTTCCTGTACCAAATACCTCTTGATCCTGTGGTTAGCTCCCTCCCTAGTTGGTACAGTCCCTCCCTGAACTCAGTAAGGTGGGGTCCTGTCCCTCTAGAGTGTTTACCTCACGTTGATCTGACACCTTAGATGTGTACTTCCCAAAGGGCCCAGCAGCTGAACTCGCTGGGAATTAAGCCATGCAGATCCCCACCCCAGTCCCGAATGAAGACCCAGGAACTATGAGGAAGGACCTAGCCTCCAGGGAATTTTCTGGGCAAGTTGAGAGCTGCAGCATCAGCCAGCAAGCTCCTTCTAGAAGGGTCCTGCTTTATTCCAACACCTTAGCTTTTCTTCTGGCAACAGCTTCTGGCTCAGGCACACCCTCAAACGTGATTTGTTTAGGGAATAAAATATGGAAAATTGAATCCCAGCCTGCTGTTGGGGGTAGGGAGGTGGTGGATATCTTTTTACCAGTGCAAGGAAGACATCAGAAATTCAAATAAATTCTATACAGGTAATAAAAATGGAGTAGGCTGGGATTGAAGTTTGACTTTCAGACTCTGGGAAAGTTTCTGTATTTCCTGGAAAGACCTTGTTTTTTGAATCCACTGAAGCAATAGAATGGGAGACTATATAGCAGATAAACTTTATTGGTGGTAGTGGGGACTGCCACTGATATACTTAGTGACGACTGGAAATCCGTATGCTCTTTGGGGAATATTGGCTATAAAATTTTTTTAACAAGTACCATCTTTCCGCATATCTGGTGACGTTACTGAACTTTCTATGATGTAGTGCTATGTGCATCATTCAGCTTTTTAAAATCATCTCTTATTTTCACCAGCCCACCAGTAATAATACTGTGAAAATTTAAAAACAGTATCTATACAGAAAAATGTCCATAGCTTAAAGGGGATGGTTCTAAGCACATTTTAAACCCCTTTGTCTCTGGCTCATTTTAAACTCTTGATTATTTAAAAACAAAAAAAAAAAACAAAAAAAAAAAAAAAACCTTAGAGAGGTGTACCACATTCTCATTAAACCCAGAAGTTGTCTCCCTGAGTAATACCATCCATCTATTTATAGACCTGTTTTCAGGGCTGGCTGGGCCTGTGCTCACTCCTTTGATCAGGAGACTCTGGGCTCCCATCTTAACAATGCCTCCTGGCTCTCTGAAACAGGTAGGAGGCAGCCTCAGGAAAATGGTTGCTTTGTGTATAATTTGTGCTTAGAAATGTAGGTGGCTGGTTCTTTTGTCTCAGCAAAAGGTACTTACTAGCTACCATGCCTGGGACAAGAAGCTGTGAGGAATAATGTACTTTCTTCATAGACTTATGACATCATGCTAATTAAACTTATTACTAAGGACAAGAATGCGCGTGGGCCTCTTGGCCTGCGAGGGTTGATACCAGTTTCTAAGAAGCACAGGAAAAAACCTAACAGGTTCTGAAATCTGACCTGGATTTGAAACGGGAGTGGACTTTTTGTTTTTGTTTGTTTTAAATATGGGGCTGGTATTTACTCACGTCTCAAGTGTCCTGATTTAAAAAGGAAAAATGAAGGTGCTTTGAAAGCAACCAAATGGAACTGTATTTAATTTGGAATATTTGCATGGGCACCCAGCACAGTGGTGACTCCAGGCAGTGAAGCAGCTACTGGAACTGTGGTCACTGGCCTGTGAAGGGAACTGGTGCCAACACCCTTGAGTCAGGAGGCCTGGAAACAAACTGTCACCCAGCAGTCCTAAGATACAAGTGCTTTACTGCTTTACTGCCTGCGGTGCCATGACCCACAGGGCCTCTTGTTTTATTGATCATATGCTAATTCTCATTGAATGTGCTAAAACCAAATTTTCAACTACTTCGTGACTACTTTTTTTTTTTTCATATTTTAAAATCTATTTTAATAGCCATGTCGAGCACTCTCCTGCATTTCAGTTCAGGCAAATGAAAAACCTTTAGTAAGTTGACAGTTTTGTTTTTTGTTTACAATGATGCCAAATGCAGATGGGAGCTGAAGACCATTTGAGAGAACAAACAAGTGGAGGCTGTTTGCCAGTTGTGTGTACACTGGATACCATAATTAGCCAGCGGTGTTGGTATCATTTTCGATGACAGTTTTGCAGGGATTTCTTATGGTTTTGGGAATTTTATGACAAGAAGTTAGAAGCAGCCAGAACTCCAGCTCTTCCTCCTCTGACGAGCTCACTCAGTTCAGCATGCGGGAGAGTCACCTGGCCAGTGCTGGAACAGAGCCCAGGATCTATACTGTTGGTGAATTCTGATTCAGAATCAAGTGTTCCACAAACTGCATGCTGAAAAGGTCTATCTTGATGCACAGCGTCTGTGGAATTATGCTGCTTCCTGATGATGCTCAGTCATACAGGGATCCAGTGAGCAGACATAGAGCCCATGGCCTAAAAGACATCCACACGCTGGGAGATAAAACTCTTAAGTTCTTCAATTGACCGACTCAAAGATTAAAAAATAAAGCTCACTTCAGTCGTAGCATCTTTGGGAACATCCCTCACAATGTGTGGCTTCATGTGACATATTTAATTGCCAATAAGTAACACTGTGGGGATATACATAGGGTTTTTTTTTTTTTAATGCATTCATTTTTCATAGCTGAATATTTGAAAACTCTTGTCAAAATATTTTCAGAGATGGGAAGTGCTAACTTTATATATTAGGTGTTAAGGCTAATGTGTAGGAAAACAGATGTACTGGTGAGCCAAAAATAAGCCCTTCCCTACCCTCCCCCACAAAAAGAAAGAAAATAGGGATGTAAATGCAGCCTGACTGAGGGCCATGGCAGAACTGGGGAGCTAATCATGCATTGCTGTTTTAATAATTTAGGTCAATTTAAAGTGTTATCCATTGCCAGTAATTTTCTAACTGACTTTGCTTTCCTTTGTTATTTTTCTCTACGTAACATTTGTGAAAGCAAAGATTATGTATACTCATATTTCCTCAATACTTTCCACAAGCGTTAAAGATGAGCATCTATGTCCCACTCAATAATTATTTCTTACACCTGTCCACTTTTATAAAACATATGCAAAAAAATCAGTAGCTCGCACCTCAAGTGATTTACATTGTATCTAGTAGAGCAAAACACTCCTGTTAAAAATAAGAGAGGGGTGAGACCTTCTGCTGTTGGAGAGAGAGCAGGTGTTTTTAGAGAGCTGATTTGTAGAAGTGACCTTACATTATTGGCACATATTGATCCAGAGCTATTTCTGCCAACCAGCTTTATGTATCAAAACAAAACTACAGCCATCTTGAAGACAGAAACCAGAGTGGCGTTTCTGTGTCAGTGAATGCTGACGAACCATTCAAAACATTTTAGGGAGATTTCCTCAAGTGGTATAGGAGAATATTTATAATCTAATGATGGGTCTGAAAAAAAAAAGATACAGCGTAGCCTCAGATTTGTAAAATGGACTCTGTGTTAGGGGTTGGTCTGGTGCAGCTTTCTGAATGCTGAATTCTGTACCCCAAGATTGGTTGCTCTGGGACAAGTGAATTCCCACGTACACCAGCCCTTGTTGTGTAGACCTTGTTCCCCAATTTAAAACTGTTGTTTAATAAAAGTGGCTGTAGCCAATTATAGAAAGAATAGAAACATGCAGAACTTTAGTTGCAGGTAGGGAGCATGAGGAATAGAAGAGAGGATGGAGAAGGGGCTTGAAGGAGGAAGAAGACAGAGAGAACAGGAGGTCTCCATTAGATATGATGGACTAGGAGCATGTGCCTGAGTGAGATGGACCTCAAGGATGGATGGGCTGGTAGAGCAGGGATAGCCTGGGAAAAGCACAAACAGCGAGCACTTGGGGAACACAGCTGGGAATGTAGCCAGTCTAGCATTGGAGAAGTGGGTCGGGGCAATTGACCAGTAATCCTGCAAAGCTAAATAAATAGAGCATAGCCTGAGTCTCACTCATTTGGAAGCGAGTGGGGATAGAAATAGCTAAACAATTTACAAATCTGCCACCATGTGGTTGCTGGGAATTGAACCCAGGCACTCTGGAAGAACAGTGAGTGCTCTTCACCACTGAACCGTTTCTCTTCATTCATGTTGCTGCTTTATTTTATGTCTTCTTTATTTAAGCAGTTGTTGTCACACAGATAGTACCCTCTGCCCTTTGAAAGTAAGGGTTTTGTTTGATTTCTTACGGATGCTCAGTTTAGTCCATCTACAGCAAGTAGCCAGCAAGTGTCTGAGCAATGAATGAAGGTAACTTCTCCCTTTAAGTCCCTTTTCACTCTTACATTTCATCTTTATCCTCTCGAGGTGGTTTGTGACCACATCTGTGCCCCCTGGCTTTGCTAGTCTGTTTTACAACCTTGGTATTCCTCAGCAGCAGCCAACCCTCTCCTCAGCCCCCCTGTGACTTGGGCACATTTGGGGACCATTTGGGTCTGTGTGACTACCTTCTCTTTCTCAGGATCTGCCCTGGCTCAGCCAGGTTCAACTCTCATCTTTCTTGTTTTCAGACTTCTATTGTTCCCAGAGCAGTATGTAGGAAATTAGGTAAGGATATTGCCCATATCTTATGCCATCTCACATCAAGAGGAAAATGGAATGTGCAAGAAATGGAAAGACAGAAAGAGAGAGAGAGAGCTAAGGAGTAAACATGCAATTGTTGGCCTCAGAACAAACTCTGAGTGTATTGATATCATTCATGAGAAACTTTATATCCTTAACTAGGTCTTCATGAATGTTTGAATTATTAAAACTGACACCTAATTTTAAGTGAAATCAGGTAAATGTTTATGAAGTCTGAGTGGCCATTCTATGACAGGGTATGGCTTAGCCATCTTATCTAGTATCTTACCTAGTGATTCACAGCACTGATCTTGTTGGTCATAGTTCATTCCAAGAAGCTCCAAATGACATATTCTACCAGTGACTAGAGCAGACTAACATATCACACTGGTATATGGTGTATGGTTACCTGGTTATAAATGTCCTCTCATTGACAAAGATCCAAGAAGGGAACTGATGATCCATCGCTGTCATCCTTTCTTCCTTTCCAAGATGATCTGAGGATGCCCTGAAACATTAGAAAAGCATGACTTCTCTGTTGCTGAGAGACATCCTTAAGTTAGTTTCTTACTTAAACTGAGTATTTCCGTATGTCTTTAATGTATATGAGAAGGTTTTAAATATGTGTGAGGGATTACAATCCTTATATTGCAGCAACCTCACTCGAAGTGTCTGGACCCTGGATCAGGACAAGATTCCAGGCCTTAAAGTCAAGTTCTGACTAGAGAGCCATCTTCGTATGAGGCAATAGCCTCCAACTCTCCTGCAGGTGCTGGAATCTGAGATCAGATATCATTAATCATCTCTATGATGAGTTCACACATATGGCACTAGGGTGTGAGCTGAAAGTTATTAAGCATATTTTCTGTGCAGTCTGCTTTGCATAAATACATATGCAATTATCATTGCTCTGAGCCTGAAGAATCACAGGCACTATATTCAGAATCAAAAGCTGGGCTGGAAAGAAAATTTCAATTTTCTTAAAAAAATGGAACCTAGATATTTTTTACTTTCATAGCAGACTGGGTAGAGTAAGAAGAATGGAAGACATTATATATCTTAATTCCCTGGGATACCAGGAGAGAAAGGAAGAAAAGAGTAGAGGAGGAGGGAGGAAAAGGAGGAGGAGGAGGAGGAGGAGGAGGAGGAGGAGGAGGAGGAGGAGAAGAAGAAGAAGAAGAAGAAGAAGAAGAAGAAGAAGAAGAACAACAACAACAACAACAACAACAACACAAAGAAGAACAAGGAGAAAAAGGAGAAGGAGAAGAGGAGGAGAAGGAAGAAAAGAAGGGGAGAAGGAGAAGGAGGAAGAGAAGACACAGGAGAAGAAAAGAAGAAAGAAGAAAGGAGAAGAGGAAAGAAGAAAGGAGAAAAAGAAGAAAGGAGAAGAAAGATGAAAGGAGGAGAAGAAAGGAGAAAGGAAGAGGAGAAGGGAGGAGAAGAAGAAAGGAGAAGGAGAAGGGGAAGGAAAGACTAATAGTTAAATGGTTATTTCTCTAGTCTTATAAAATCCTTGCTATACCCTTTTCCTTCGAGCACTTTGCTGATCTCAACAGGCATCTTGCATCACAATCTAAGCTGAGTAGGTTACTGCGGTCGTTTAAAAAACACTTCCACTGTTCTGATCATCAAATTACTCTCTTGGTGCCAATCTTCCAGGACTTCCTCCTTAGTACACATAGTCTAAGTCTCTTAATCTGGCATTTATGTTTTTTTTTTTTTTTACTTGTTCTCAAACCTATCCTTAGGAACTCAGCCCTGAAGCCCTTCTTCAGTGACAGGCCTCATGTAATGGAGTTTCATAGCCTCAAGTTTCCCCTCATCTATTCAGCTTGATCAGAAGACAGTCTTCACTGTGGGTCCAGATGTCTCTCAATCATTTGGGAGAACCTTTTAAGTCTCCCCACTGCTGCTTTGTCTCTACAACTCTGATTCTGGATCTCTGCTTCCGAAATTGACATAACTGATTTACGTCTTATGTCTCTTGGTGCTTCCCTTGTTCAAATCATGGTTGGTGTTCTTCTACTTAAGAATACTCTTTGATGGCATACCATTGGCCAAGGCCTGGGCCATGGAAAACTCACACTAGAAGGGGCAAATTCTAGCTACAATCATCTCCATGCTACTCTGTGTTCCATTGAAGACACAATTTGTCCTCGAGCCTAACAAACTGAAATCACGCATCCTCAGGATTTGATGGATCTGAATGTCTGGCTACACAGACCTTGCGCTAGCTTCTAAATTTTGAGTGTTTCACACACACACACACACACACACACACACACACACACACACCTATATATATGTATGTATATACATATACATATATTCTTAGAACCTACAACAAAGCACTGTAGGTATCCCATATCAAGGTCCTCTAATGATGGTGGTGTGGCTCAAACACTACCTTCTCCCTCCTGGATCAACTTATGGGTTATTTATCATCTATTTGTTTAATTTACCCCACTCCATGCCTCTCCTTCCACACTGGAATCATCTGTACTTTGTTAAATTCTCCATTTTGACTGCCTCAAAGAAGCATCAGTGAGACTGATTTTTCTCTTCCCCGGCATACTTTCTCCTTAGGCTTCTGAGATGAAATAGCAACAGTGACTTCGCTCTACTTTTTTGTCACCTCAGGACTCTCAGCATCTTGGTCTGTTCTGCTGACTTCCTTATATGCTTTTTAGATACCAGCAGCTTCAAAGAGAGTCTATTCCAGCTTCACTTCACCAGCTATAATTATATACAAATGATTCCAACATGAGTTCTAGACTCAGGCTACCACCTAGTTTCCGTTCCGGTGTTTAACAGCCTCACGAGCCACATGGATATAATAGAAGCGTCAGCTTCCTCTCAACTCTACTCCTTCCTGCTCCACAGTTCTTTCCCCTCCATCCAATTAGGCTTCTTTCTATCATAAGCACACGCAAGTTCTCTTTGACTGTACATTTAATATAACCTGAATTCAAGACCTGAAGAGCTGTCTCGCCCACTGTTACACAGGATGACCCAGAAGCCATCATATATGAGCCAGAGGGCAAATTCTCATCGAGCACTAAGGACGTTTGGAAGGGAAGGCTGTCAGTGGAAGTACCATGTGATAAGAAAGTGATGTGCAGTGAATGTGATGAGAAAGTGGTAAATGCAGTGAAAAGAAGCGATGGGCCAAAGATTCACTGCCGCAGCTTTCCATCGGTCCCATCTTTCTGTATTCATTAAAAAGCCTAAAATACCATGAAGGAGGGCAGACAACCAGTGTTCAAGTAGACCGTCAGATTTCGATCTGTACTAAAGTAAAGCACAGCAGATAGGGTCCTGAGACTCTGGAAGACAGAGCCTTAGCAAAGAAGGCTAAGAAGAGAATTTATGGAGAAGAATTTTTAAAAACTGTGTATGTAGGCAGAGTATGATAACTGAATAAAAATAATATTGAACATGCATGATCCCCAAACTGCCTAATAAAATGTTCAGAGAGTTCCAGTAACTAGAAAGTAAGAGAATGGCAATATCTCAGGCACTTCGTTTATTCAGACGGAAGCATGGATCTGTAAATTCAAATTTTTTCTCCCCACTCTTAACTCAGCAAATGAAACCTTAGGGCATTCTGGTGAAAATCTTCCAAAGCAGTAAGACTTGATAGGTTAAAGGTTTGAATCAATCATCACAAAAACTCAGGAAGAAAGCAATAATAGAGTCAGAAGTTCAGAGATAAAGAGGATGAAGGAAGGCAAGGAAGAACTGTAAATGTAGAGCTTTCTAAAGTCATACTTCGGGCATCCAGTTCCTTGGTGGAACACAATGCTCTATGGCTTGAGAAGGAAGACAGTTGCTACAAACCCGAGCTTTGCTTGGACAGCGAATTCTCGTTACTACCAGGCCCAGGAGTGAGACTTGATTGACTTACATTACGTGCAAAATAAGAGCACTGGTTTAATAAGTTTGGTTATTTACGTTTCCATTTTGCCCCATAGGATGGATTTCAAGGGACAGAAAGTTTGACAAGGTAATCAAGTCTTAGAGAGCCCTGGGGACAACAGGCAGGTTTAATTAAGAGGAGCCGGAATGGAAGATGCCCAGGGAAGTAGAATCATTCTTAGCTGACAGACAGATCTGGAGCCTTCAGAGCCGGTGACAGACAGCACCAGTGTGTGGGCTGCCCTGGGAACTGAGAAAATAAGGAACAGGGATTTGGGGTTCGCTTCCTCCAGCTCTGTTTTCCTGCTTGCAAGTAGGCATGCCTGGATTTGCCAGTCATCAGAATAAGGCCAGAGGTGTGGGGAGGAGCAAGGGAATTCAAGCCCCAGTGAGTGTAAATAGATTAATCAAAATACTGTCCAGTGCCCAACCATGAATACCTCCAGTGGGTTACTTATTTAAAAGTCGACATTTCGGTCCACTCATTTGAATATCCGACCAAGTGTTTCTTGAGTGTCATCTCTGAGGTTGCTGCCGTGCTGGGTATAGAAATGTAGCCTATATCTGAATGTATAGCCAGTGGGTCAGGCTCTTTGAAAAAGAATAAATAGAAAACTGAGACAAAGTAATAGTGCTAATCCCCTAGAACTTCGCTGGCTTCTGAGATTTTGTAGTAAATTCCTCACAGCTTGCTAATCACTTAGCTGCTCTCTTTCCTTATTTTCCTTAAGTTGACTGCTAGATTCTTCCCAGTAGGATTGCTAGTACATTTGCATCATTTAGAGTCAGTCTATGAAGTGTACATATAGAAATTCATTAAATATTAAGTATGGCCAACATATAGGAGACATTAAAATATTAATAACAATAATTAAGGGCTATAAGAGGGTGATTTTCCTTTTGATTTCATACATACTCTTTCAAAATGTATGTAAGAAACTTATCTTACCAGACATGTCTGCCTACAACAAAAGTAACTAAGAAACAAAAATAACCCCAGAAGTATCACATGGGAAGTGGAACCATGCATTTTAGTTATGAGGTAAGATTGTGTTAAGGTTTATAAAAATGGCATCATTTTTTTAAAACAAAATTGTTCTAGCTTGGAAAAGCAATGGGAATGTACAAATATGTACTTTGTTTTAAAATAAAGATGTTTTCTCCAAGCTTGGAGGGCGGGAAGAACGGAGCTGCAAGCAGTTACCTCTTAGGGGAAACGAGAGGTAGCTCTAAGCTATCTGTAGCTTCACGCAGTTTCTGAAAGTCGGAAAAGAGCTCATAGAAATATGATTTCCAGGAAACACTTGGCTCCATATTTTTCTCTTTTACAGTGGCTTGGCTGTAGAGGTGATTGACAGTTGCCTAGGAATCCAAGGGCGGCCTTGAATTTCTCATCTTCCTTCCTCCCCCTCCTAAGTGCTGCCATTACAGGTGTGTGTAACCACACCTGGTTTTAAACTCTTTTTTTTAATCTCAACTCATGAATTTAAGGCAGTATTAAACAGTATGGATCCAAAGACCGGAGTTCTATATGAGCAGGCCAGTGCTCTCAGTTCGTATGAATGTCCCTAAAATCTACTGCATGGCTCCATGGCATCCATGCAATGCATGGTATTCCTCTCAGAGTGCCTTGGGGACATGAGGAAAACAGGATTAGAAGAATAGGCAAACTGATCATCTACTGGGGACTTGAGGCATCTTCTTCCCTCAGTCAGTAACTGCTACTGTGGCCAGGTTCAGGGATTCTCTGCTGCCTCTGAGGTTCCAACAGGAATTTCTAAAAGTTGATGTCCTGAGGACCATGACTCACTTTTCCTGATCACTTACTGGTTTTAAAATAATGAAGATTTTTTCTTTTAAGCATTCACTGAGTGGGCCCTGAGTAATGATGAGCGTCCCCTTCCACACAGTCCTGGCTCTGGCAAGGGGAGTCATCCCTGTGACCGTCAGCTGGAATCAGGGTACCAGCTGCTGGGGAAGCACTATTTTGAAAGACACAGGTTCAGTTTTGCAAAAGAAGAGTTCTCTAACATAGATTTCTAATGCAAGAGAGAGTACGGAGAAGTACTTTTGAGAAGCAGTATTGTCAGCACTTGAATGTCTCATTTTTACTTTGCTAAAACATATTTTTCTTTTTTATACATGAGTACGGATTGCATTTATATCATTTTTTTACCTGCTCTCTCCCCCATCTAACTCTTTTCATGCTACCCCCTCTCAAATTCACAATCTGTCCTTCTTTAATTATCCATGCACATGCACACACTTGTAAATATAAATTTAACCTCTGAATCCATTCGGTGTCACTTGCATTTGCCAGCTACTCATTTACTAGAGGGTTAATATCCAGAATATGGAGAACTATTTAAAAAACCCAAGGAGTCCAGAAAACAAATGAGGCAGCTAAAAGCAGGACACAGATTTGTCCTAGTTTTCTCTCTATTGCTATGATGAATGCCATTACTAAAAGCCATGTGGACAGGAAAGGACTTATTTCTGCTTACAGTTTCTAACCCACCATGAATGGAAGTCAGGATAGGAACTCCTGGCAGGACCCTGTAGACAGGAATTGAAGCTGAGACCAAGAAGAAATGATGCCTGCTTGCTTGCTCCTATGGTTTGCTCAGCCTGATGTGTGTATGTATGCAGATAAATAATTATGAACATATATTATTATATATGTGTGCATATATGTATATATTAAATAATTATATATAACATATTAAATAATTGCATATAATTTATATGTAATTATATATATACAAAATCCACAGTGGGATAGGGGATAGGCCTTCTCACATCAATCATTAGTCAAGAAAAATGCCCCACACTGTTGCCTACAGGCCCATCTGATAAAGATAATTCCTCAATTCCTCTCCTCAGATATATCTAGGTGTGTGTTAAGTTGAGGAAAATTAACTGCACGAGAGCTCTCAAAAGAAGAAATGCAAATGACTAAAATACATCTTCAAAAGTATTCAACATTCTTAGCAATTAGAGAGATGCAAATTAAAGTTACTTTGAGGTTTCATCTTATTCCAGTCAAAATGGCCGGGACCAAGAAAATAACCAACGACAGATCCTGGTAAAGATGTGGGAGACAGGATCCCACACATTCACTATTGGATAGAATGTAAATTCGTTGTCACGGTGGAATCCAGTGTGGAGAACTCTCAAAAAACTGAACGTAAGATTACCACTTGACCCAGCTACACTACTCCCTGACCTATGCCAAGCGGCTCCGCATCCATCCCAGAGACACTTGCTCAGCTGTGTCCATTGCCTTTATTCGCTATAGCCAGAGAAAGGAAACCAACCGACTGATGAATGTCCTTCGATGGATGAATGGATGACTTGAATATAGTTTTAAAAAATTAAATTTTCACATGAAGCCTAAATCTGTGTTTCTAAAGTACCAGAATCCTCTATCCACACTGTAATCAAGGAATTTATACAAGTAAATGGAGGTTTAGCATAAAACATCTAGTTTTAATTATAATTATAAGTTACTCATTTTAAGGAACTAAAATAGGAGTCGAGTATACGACATTTAATGCTATGTTATTTGCATTATGTTTTACTATTTTAAATATAATTAGGAGAGTTCATTATTTCTTTTTTTTTTTTTTGAGTTCATTATTTCTTATAACCCTGGTTATTTTTCTCTCTTGTTGAGTACAACATTCTATAATTTGCAATAAAGGGTTATATATCTTAGAAACAACAGATGACAACAGATAAACATATATGTATAGCATATAAGCTAACTAGGAAGACAGGCAGGTTTTTTTTTTATGAGGTTAAAGAGATGAATCTCAATATTAAAATATTGAATATAGTCAAAGAGATTTATCTTACTTGGGGCACTGTTTTTTTTACATTGATATATCCTTAGGGAATATAAAATCAAATACTTTAAACTGTATCCAACAGTTTATATTCAGTATAATAGATGAAAGATGTTTAGCTACTACTCTGAGTTAGTCTAAATAAATGAGATTATTTTATAAGCCAAACTGCACTGTCATTGCTGGATCCTAGAAGCCAATAGCACAACAAGCTTCAGTTGGCTTGGTTTTAGAAATCTACCCAAAATTCTTCAGTAGGAAATTCAAATTCTATAGTGGAAAAATGAACATTTACGACAACGATGATTTGCATTGTAAACCATTTAGCAATATTCATAAATCTCACAGCAGGAGTCACAAAAGTGTCCTTTACACAACACCAGTATAAAAGAAAGCCACGTCCTTGTCATTTAAGCTGAAGAGTTAGAGGCTGACAAAGAGAGTACCAGACTGTTAGCATATAAAGGAAAGCCACCATCATCTGACTGTAACCATTCAGTATGTGTTACAACAGATGGTCTCATTGGGTGAAAGTCACTCAAATAAATGCAGTCTGTCATGTAAAACTTAAAGGCCAGAGCTTTACAGTATAAAATAGATAGTAATTTTCTCACTACAGATGTTTTTATTTCCTCAGAAATAAACACGAGTTTCGTAAAATAAAAGTGGATAACATATAAGTTTAAACTGGCCACCAGGTACGCTAAACACTTGGAAGTGGCAAGAAGCTAGGCAGTTTCACCGCTACAGCTACAGAGCTGCTGCTGCTGCTGCTCGCCCACCGCCACCAGCTCAGCGGCACAAGCACTGTTCTCTTCCAGCATCCCCAGGATCTGGTGTTGTCTGTCCAGATCAGGTCCGTTTGTCCTCTCCATCACCCACTTTACAGATCTGCGGATTTGTGGGTGGTGACAAACGGCACCATTTGCAGAAGACCTGCTACCTGTTAAATCCCCACCAAAGCCCCCTGGGACACGCGGTGTCATGCTTGTTTTATAGATATCAGACTTTTGAGGCTTAGATATTGGAAGTAACGTTCAAAGTTACAAACTAGGAAGTACCAGACACAAGACTTGATCCTATGACTCTCCAGATTGAGAATCTTGATGCTAACTCATGGTTGTCCGTACGTTTATGGCTATCCTAACATTGTTTGGTGAGGTCTTCATTATATCCCAGTCCCTTTTCAGTGAAGCTGATTTATCTTGAAGAAAGGAATATTTAACTGACCCATCAAGTTAAAGGATCTTTCCCTTATGATGTAGTCATGTATTACAAACTTGAAATGCATGACGAAGAAACTTTGGCAAAAGTCAATGAGCTGGCCCTTTGGAAAAGGGGAGGACAGGGTGGCCTTGCTGCTCCAAATGCTCCTCCCCTCTGTCCCACCCTCCTCCCGCGTTTACCTTCTTCAGGAAAGAGTATTCTGAGAAAATTCTTATTTAAGGCCATCTCACACCGGGGCTGAGGTTGCTCTGATGCACACGCACTGGTTTACCCTTCCTGACTAGGGATTCCACTTTCTCTGGACCCGCTCTCAAATGCTCCCCGCACCGCACCCCTACCTGGTGTGTGTGTGGACTGAGTGAGGCTCTTCCCTTCCACCTCCAAGTTC
>JADRCD010245357.1:0-15451 GCA_019843815.1 Montemys delectorum | reverse complement strand
TGGGAAGATTTAGCTTTGATTTAAAACAACAACAACAACAACAACAAAAACACAAATTTGTGTGAAGTCTTGGAGGAATAACTTGAAAAATTAAAACTGAGCATGGGGCTAGGATAATTCAAAATAGACTTTCTGATATTTACTAGTTCCTCTCATGTTTTTTTTTTTTTTTAATCATAAAACCAAACCAAACCAAACAAAACAACAACAACTAAACATTTGGGAACTGTTGTACCATAAGCCACAACAGATACATAAGGAACCATAACACCTCGGGCTGAACTTACTGGAATCTCACAAAATATTTTTGGGGGCTAGAAGCCACTACCTCTAAAGAAAATATAGATGTTTAAAAATAGAAACTGTAATACTTAACATTGGTTCCAACTACTCGCCCTTCTACCCCATTACTAACACAAGAAACCCACATGAAAGTTGGATAAAGTCTCCTTTATTTAGGTTAAGAGAGGATGCCAAGCCAGGCTCTGAAGACTGGAGCCAGAGAGCTGGTCTATTCAGCGAGGCTCTATTCAGCAAGGCTCAAAGAGCTCATTACACTGGCCTTAGCTGGCCAGAAAATAGTCACGACTCAACCAAATCATCTGACAAGACGGCAGAGTCCTTGAGAAAGAACAGTAGAAGGACATTCTGCAATAACTAAGTTCTTTGAATCAAAGAAAGCAAGCAAACAAAACCAAAGCAATAATAATAATAATAATAATAATAATAATAATAATAATAATAAAGCTAACCCACGGAAAAAGAAAACTGTAGCCATTACTCTTTACTCTTTTGAATCCAGTGCAGAAAACAATCCAAAGCTACTCCATGCTGCATCTTTCAAACTACTGATGGTAACTCAGGGTGAAAACAGGACTTTCCATCACAACAGAGAAGCAGCCATACTACACTAACACACAGCCCACCACGTTGTGATAACTACCCTCGTTCGATCCTGTTTGTCTAGACTGGCCATCCCTAATCCGAATAATCCAATTCTAAAATGCTCCAAAATCCAAACAAAATCCAAACACTTTTGATCACTGACATGGTGCATTAGGTAAACATTTCCACACTTGGTCTTGAATAATGGGTTATAGTTTAAAAAAACAAGCAAACAATCCAAATACCCCATGCAAGCAAGCAAGCAAGCAAGCAAGCAAGCAAGCAAGCAAATAAACAAACAAGCATACTAAAAATCTACACAATTACCTTGAGGTCACATGCATAAGATGTTAATAAAAAATCAGTTATTTTCACACTAAATTTTTGTACTTATCCCCATATAATATAGATAATATATTATATAATATACATTTATTACACATATACACATATATATAACATGTACATTATATTTATGCAAATACCAAGGTTCAAGAAATATCTCAATACAAATCACTGCTGGTCTAATTATCACTTTGGTTAAAGAATATTCAACCTGTCATCTTGTTTAACAAGTCATCTCAAAAAATGTTGCATGTGAATCCACAAATTTGTTCAACAATGTGGCATGTGGTCCTGACCTAAAATGTGCAAAATCTGCCCCCCACTTAAATACTGCCTCCCAAATTATTTTAGAGTGCAAGTTGCAAGTTTTCTTCACATGCTTGGGATGAAGTGAAGTATCAGGTACATGGAAGATTCCTCTGTAAGATTCTTAGTAGACTGATTGTTTAAGACACTATCAGATTTCATTGGTTGCTCATTTTGGACTTGAAAAAAATAGTCTGTGTTTATATAGAAATGGGAAATGGAGATATAGAGAGCTGAGTGTGTTTATAGAGAAAAGAGACCCCTCAAATTGACTTTATTCTCCAGGTGGAATGGTTTAGTGTAGGGGGCGGTTCTGATGTTAAGGTCCTGTTCCCCATTTGGTTCTTGATCTGCCAGTAAAGGAAGCCATGGGCCAATTGCTTGGCTGAATGTATAGATGGGACTTCTGGGTCCCTGGAGGAAAAGGGGATGTAAGGAAGGAAAGGAGGAATTTATCATGCTTTGGAGAGAGGAGAACCAGGCAACCATGTGAGGTCTCAGGAAGAGCTGGGGTCTGTGGCCACTACTACAAGCAGGTGGTCAGATATGTTTGGCAGGGGTTAGGTGAGACTAATATTGAAGTTTAGGGCAGGTGGGAGGTGTGGAGTTAAGAATATTGATAAAGGCACCCTTTTCTAGGCAGGAGATAGTAGTGCCCAGCAATTGGGCCAGGAAGGCAAGTTGAAAAGGAACAACTATGTGTATCTTTTATCCACAGATTCAAGGGAAGTTGGGAGGAGGCTGGTAGCATGGCCAGTTCCCAGAATTAAAGGCTTGTAGCTCAAAGCTAAATGCAATGGTTTAGCATGCTACATAAATACTATGGCCACAGAACATCAGGATTTCAACAAGACAACAGAAAAAAATACTGTGAGTGTGCTGTTGTGAAGAAGGTGGCTGGATGCTGCTATGAGGGTCTGGTTAATAAGATGAAATGGATAGCTGCACCTAGGCATGATCAAAACCCTGAGGGCAACTGTGGGCCTGACCTCTGGAGGCATGCCCCAAGGTCATGCCTGATTTAAGCATCATGCCAAAAGACAGAGAGTTTATGCTTTTAATACACAAAGATGGCATAAGGTCATGCCTAGGATCTTAAGCTGGGAAAGGTGATGTAGGAATTAGTCTTCTCTCACAATATGGGAGGTGACAGAGTACATATATAAAGTAGTTCACAAGTAGAACTAAATGCAATTATATGTGATGAGGCTATGTAAACTCCGAAGTGATGCCACAGCTCATAGTCAGAGGCATAAGGTGAACATTGCTAACTACCCTTCATTTCACCCTAAGTCTGAAATGTTCCAAAAGGAGAAGTTTTGAAGGCTGACATGACAGTACAAATAGAAGACTGCAGACCACAATGGAGACAGTTCAGATTAAGGGCTCAGGTTCACACCTTAGGTGACAAGAGTTCAATTCCCAGCACCCAGAGACTTCATGGCATCTACATATGGGTCATACACAATGGGAAAGGAGAAAGGAAATGTAAAAATAATAAAATAAATCTTTAACAAAAAGAAAAATTTGCACAAAATTAAGGAAAATATTGAATAAAATCAGTGAAGATAAATGAATTTCATGGAAGATTTGGTCCCATCCCTAACATACCTTGCTAAGTATTCAAAAATGTAAAAAAAAAATTAAATACTTTTCTTCTTTAGCATTTTGGGTGAAGAGTAAAGAGCACAGGTTAATATGTAGGATCTCTGGATGGGTCTGAAGGATCTCCTGTGAGGAAGACAACATTGCAGGGTATAAAATATAGTTACTCTATTCTTAAAACATGAGTTATTTTTATTTTATGTATAAGAGTGTTTTGTCTGCATATATGTATGTATACTACACATTTTTCTGGTGCTAGCAGAGGCCAGAAGTACATCAGATCCAGAGTTTACCTCCAGAGTATCATATGGACCCCACCATTTATTTCACACAGAGATATCATGGATCTGTAGCTTCATAACTGTAGGATATGGCTAATGATGAAAAATGAACTTTGAAATTACAGCACTACCTAGCTTCATTTTGAATGGTAGGTATTCAAAGGAACAGCCTAAGCTTTGAAACAATGCCAAAGCCTCATTCTGCACTGTTCAGCATAAGATCAATTTCTTTATGGTTCCTGGTATTAGAACAGTGCAAGAAATAGTTTAGACCTGTGTCATTCCTTTTGCATACCATGGCCAGCTAGCTTAATTAGATCACATGTACAAAGCTTAGTCATATTAAACCTTATACAAACTCAGTGTTGTTCATATTGTGCACATAGGCATTTGTTTAACATGAAGGTTAGGGTCCTGCTATTTCTTTCTTTCTTTCTTTCTTTTTCTGAGACAGGGTTCCTCTGTATAGCTCTGGCTGTCCTGGAACTCACTCTGTAGACCAGGCTGGTCATGAACTCAGAAATGCACCTACCTCTGCCTCCCAAGTGCTGGGATTAAAGGCGTGTACCACCACTGCCCAGTGGGGTCCTGCTATTTCAATAGACACTTTCTGTTTAGTTACTATAGATGAAGAAGACGACATTTGTTATAATAATGCACATTTAGTGTGCACACTTTCAGCAAAACATGTACAGTTTTGTCATGTTTATCTGTTTACCCCACCCTTATCCCTTTTTTCAAGGGAATTGTGGGCGATACTCTCAGAAGGAGATCTTGCGGACTGGGTAGGATCCCTCTCAACTTAGAGGATTCTGAGACATCTATACACCCTTTGTGAGTCAAGTCCATCAAGACTGCCTCAGCCACTCAGGTGATAGCTACTGTGTTCATTTCCTCTTACTTGCTTCTGCTGCCTACAGCTGTCAAGAAGGACTGTTTGGCAAGAGACGTGGGGGCATGGAAGACAAAGTCCCAGAGGTGAGGATGGAAATCAGGCCCCTTGTCACAGTTTCTGGAACTCAGTAATGCCCTTGGCATCCAGCTGAGAGGGTCCTAGCCCTGAGGTTTTACTCAGTTTCTGTGTGGCTTTCCATCTTTGGTCATGACCCAGAGTCTTATTAAAATGCTAACTTTAGTGGGAGCTTTCTAAAGAGCTATCTTTCTAAACATCAGCCACTCAGGGCCATTCAACATCACCACGATGTTGCTGTGGATCAGTCGGTAGTGATAGTTGTCCAAGAACAGGTAGCTTGGCTCTGCCTTGTTTTTAGTATGGATGAGTGTCTTATGTTGGCTTTTTTCCTAAATGAGAACACTCTTTACTAAAATTACATATTTGTTCTGGATGGATACCACTAGACACTGAGAAATGGGTTTTTAAAAACAAAATAAAACAGGTTAGGGGAGCCATACAAATCTGCAGCTGTGGCAAGAGGCAAATCCTTAGTTATGCAGACATCTAGAAGCTAAAGTTGCAACATCCATTAACATTACTCAGGCTAGTGAGCCAGCCTACTGGGATGCAGGAATGCTCTCCTTGGCATATTGGCAGGCTGATGAATCAGTCCAGTTGCTGGAAAGCTTCCCCATCCTACTTCCAGCCTTCAGGAATGCCTCCTGGTAGGGCTTTGTCGAGTCTATAGCTGAGGTACATAATGAGGGCCAAGAGCCCTCCACCTGCTGGCAGATGCTAAGCCACATGGATAGGAGCAGAACAGACAACAAGCCAAATAGGATCCAGGCTTCACCACCTATACTTCTTTGTGGACCTCGATTTTTGTTCCTTGACTCAGCTCATAGAATCTTCCAAATTAAATGAAATTTCCCAAGACAAGCACAATACACTGTGGAACTTGGTACTGTAATGGCAAGACACATTCCTGTGGTAAAAACAGTTCATTGCCTATATGAACTTAGGCCAAAGGACTGACAAGAGTTTGGGTTCCAGAACAATACTAACAATTTTTGAAAGTCTTAGAGTTGGTTGACTTCAAATCTCACCTCTGCTTTTTGGTCTGTGGTTTGGGGGCAACTGACTTGACAGAGTTTCTTCATCTTTAACATAGAGCACAGGGCCTCCCAGAGAGGTTCCATGCCAGCATTTATTTACTAACCACCCAGGGTGCCCAGAAAGCCCCCACAGCCATTCCACAGGTCCAACTACCTTCAAAGGAATACTGTAGCCTTGGATGATTAAGGTATGTGTGGACCACACTGAAAAATTCAAGTCTATGATTCTTGCAGACTGGAGATGAAGATTCCGTTTCATAGAATATGTAAACAGGACTCACTGTTGACCTGGTTCTTAATTCTCTTTCTTGATCACTTTCTATTTCCATCCAAAGCTGGCTGTAGTTCTCTGGGGCACTTGATTCTCAAGTCTCCCACTCTCTCTCCTATCATTTAGCCTAGACTTGGTCCCTATTCAAAAAAGCGTTTTTTGTTTGGTAATAAAATAAAGGACCAACCTACAGCTTTTATGTCAGGAGTGTGCTGTGCGGCTGCTTGGAATCAGCCACAGACACTGCCCAAGACGGACACTGACAAGTGAGGGGGCACCACATATTGGAATGCTTTTATTTGAAAATAGTCTATGAGTCTTCAGCTTGCAATGTGAAAAGCAGTATTCTATTCATGTGCATGGATTTGCGAGGATCCCACTAAGTGGGGAGAGGGAAGAGTGTGTGTTACTGCAACTGACATAAAAAAAAAATATCCCAAGCAGGTCAGAATAGCAAGGTGACTAATTTGTAGGTTGCACAGAGAGCCTTGAGAATGTTGTTCATAGATATCTTGCCTGAGGTTTCTGCAAAGCAGGTAGGTGACAGGGCGAAAAGCCCATCCCTCCACAGTGTGGGAAACATCGTGTATCATTAGTTTTTGACATGCTCTTTGTGAGAGATCTGCACAGAGCAGCCACCTTGTCTTAGACTCCCAGGAATGGCTGTATTCAGTTTAATAAGAACCATGTGTTACAACCAAATCAGCATCTGACTTGCATGCTTCAAATAGTAAGGGCACTTCTCAAGGGGTCTATTTAGCCAGACAGCTGTTGGGAGGTCTGTTCCCACATTTTAAATTTGTTTGTGGCCTGCGTAAATTGCTCACGTTTGAATATTTCTTTGGATATTGTTTTTCACTCTCCTACCTCCTCAGCTGGAATCCTTGGTTCCCAGATCCAAATTGCTTTTAAGATGAAGCAAGCCAAAATGACTTACACTCTTTGAGAGGTGCTATTTCAGAGTAGAAATCTTGGGGGTGGGGGAAGGATTGGTTTTGAAGGGTTAGGTTACTCCAGATTGAGTTAAAGTACATTAGATGTAATTATTGCTCTGCGCAAGTCAGAATAAAGGACACCAGACTTGGCTTCAAAATAATCCCAGATTTGGCTAATTACAGATGGAGATGCTACATTAAAAAAAATGTCCTTAGTGATTTAATTCTGAATGTCCTGGAGAGAACTCATTCAGTGCGATTGGAAGCAGAGCACAGGGAGGTGGAGCCTTGGTTTTGAAGCCAGCTGCTCCTAAAGACTCTGCCGAGGTCAAAAGCCTTCTGCATGACTCACTCAGAAGCTTTGAGCACATGACAAGTTTAATTTCCTTCTGCAGAACCCAGAGAAGCTGGACAAGAGCGAGATAATGTACCGACCTCAGTTTCTCCATGATAGTCATCAATGGAAAGTAAACTGGGTTTTCTTTACCCACAGTGTTTAAGATCAGCTGCCCACGTGGGAGCTGAGTTTTGTCTGATGTTGGAATATGCTCATAGGCTTTATTGCTTAATCAGAAACTATGGTATCCATACTTGTCTGGAATCTAAACTTTTGACTATCACAGGGCACTCAAACAGTTTGGGCCTTATAAGTATTGGTTCACACCTGCCATCTCAGCACTTGAGAAGAAGAGGTGGGAGGGTCAGGAGTTCGAAGCCTGCCTTGAGTACAAAGCAAGTTCATGGCAGCTAGTTACATGAAACCCTGTCTTTAAAAACTTAAAGAGAAAAAAAGGATTTGGGGTAGCATGGATTTCAGATATATGATGGATGGTAAATCTTCTGTTCTTTCTTCACCCTCCTCTCCTTCATGTTTCCCTCCTGTTCTCTTCCTGTATGGCAGATTGAATCTTAGACCTGGAATATTATACACAAGTGCTCAACCACTGACCTACACCCTCACTTTACCACTTCATTTCAAAACAGAAATCTCTGTTCACAAGATGTCCTGTGAGAAGCAGGAATCCTAGAAACAAGTTTCTTGTACCTGGGGCAGAATGGTTAAGGACAAGGCCGTGGCCTGGGGGTCACACTGTCCCCTGACTCCTGTCACTAAATGAATGTGCACCTCTGACTTGCACTTCAAAGAAAAGATGTGGCTAGAACCATCAGAAGATACTAGGCTTGGAACTATCAGCGCTTCCCCGAATCTCTTAATCTACTTATTGATGGGGAGAGCCTGGCGTCAGAGGGGGGTTGACGTTACAGCTGCATAGACTTCTGAAAGGTGAGGCCCAAGAACTGAGGTATTTGTCTCTTTATCAAAACCTTCTGATAGAAAGAACAACAAACCATGAAAGCCAAAGCAGAGAAACTGCAAAACCCAACTTCCAGTATGGTCTTAAAACAGACTTATTTGTGATAGTTGGGAAAGAATGGGGGTATTTGGAGAGGAAAGAGATGGTGGGGTGGGCAGGTGAGAATGTTGTCTTGGTTCAAGGCTTCTTTTTTTTTTTTTTTTTTTTAAAGATGTGTGTCTCCCATGTGTGTTTGAATGTGTGTGCATGTGTGTGCATCTCATATGTGTGTATCTTCCATGTGTGTGAGTGTGTGTGGATCTCATGTGTGTGTATGTGTGTGTGTATTTCCATGTGTGTGTGTATCTCCATGTGTGAGTGTGTGTATCTCCATGTGTGAGTGTGTGTGTATCTCCATGTGTGTGGGTGTGTGTGTATATCTCCCATGTGTGTTAGTATGTGTGTATCTCCTGTGTGTATGTCCCATGTGTTTGAGTGTGTATGTGTATCTCTCATGTGTGTGAGTATGTGTGTGTATCTCATGTATGTGTATATGTGTGTGTATCTCCCATGTGTATATGATTGTGTGTGTGTCTATGTGTCTTCCATGTGTTTGTGAGAGTCCATGAAGGCCAGAGGAGAGCATGAGATCCCCTGGATCTGTGCTGGGAACCAATTTCCTGTATTCAGGAAGAGCAGCAAGGGCTCTTAGCCACTGAGCCAGCTCTCCAGCCTTGCATGTTTTTCCAATCTCTGAATACAGATTGTTGGTGTGGTCATGGTCTCCGTAAGGCACACCCACCTTTTTCCTTTGGAAGTTCACATCAAGTCTCATTGAGGCACACTTGTTCAACGTATTAAGTCGTCTAAAAAGAAAGGAAAATTCAATGATTTATTAATGGACCCAAATCTTCCAGTCTGCTAACCTTTCTTTATTTCTGGCAAATCTGAAAGTGAAGAATCCACTAGTTATATTGGAAGGCAGCGATGCTGCATCCCTAGAAAGTGCTCTATAAAATGATCTAAGATAGTTCCACTCTGTGCTCTAGCCTCTTGATCAGAGAGCCTACTAGTCCCCAGCCCCTTTCCTGGGCTAAACCAGGCCCTTTCTGGTTTCCCATTCTACTACTCTTAGAAACTGTTGTGGTCATCTTTCGCCAGCCCCTTACTCCTTGTCCACTATCCACTCCTGTCCAGACCATCATGGTATGGCCCCCCTTAATCACCTTTTCCTTTTTTAGGTTCCCTCCGGCTCTGCAGCGGTAAGTACACACTAAGTACACATGGGAAGACAATTCACACTTCAGTGATAAATTACTCATGCTGGGACTTCTCACGAACGTGTACGTTGAAGCTATAGCCCCAGTTTAACTGAGGTTGGAATAGGGATGTCTCTAAAGCCAAATGAGGTCACAAGGGAGGACTCTTGATCCTCTGAAAGTATAGTCCTAAGAAGAGACACCAGGGTATGCAGGTTTGTTCTCTCATCTCCCATTTCAGGACATGGGGAGACAGGGCTTTCTCTGCCAGGAAGGAGGTCACCAATAACCTAACTCTTGACCTTGAAGGTTGCAGCCTCTTGGACTGTTGAGCTGCCGGGTCTATGGTATCCTGCCAAGGCAGCACCTGTCAACTAATAAATACATCTGCTTTTTACCCTCAGCTGGACTCTTCAAAATTACTCCCGAGCAGTCTTCTGGCCTCCCACATGGCTCTTTCGAACCCAAACCATCAGAGATTCAATCTTGCATCTGATGACTTTGCCACAGCTGCCACTGAGAAGGACAACCAAAAACAGCGAGGAGGAGCAGGCGTGTGTTCTTGTGATGTCCCTCTCCTCCCTCCTAAGTTGTGTCTCCTTGTTTACCCACTGCTTTGGCTGCTTCCAAGGGAAAGACGGGCCTTTTGTTTTTCTAACTAGCTCTTTACTCTTGTTTCTGATGACAACATCCACTGTGGTGTCTGATTGCTATTTATATATCAGATTCTCGCAACTGCTTTCCTCTCTGTGCCCATTCTGTTGAATTCTGACTAACCAAGCAAGGGACCACCCTCTTCCTAGCCTGCCTCTCGCCTAGTGCTTACTGCATCCCAGTCTGCCTCTTCTTTTTACTTCCTTAACATGCTGAGAACATCCCCAATTTTCATTTATTCTGCCATCTTACTTCATGAGATCTCTTGGCAAACACCTTTATTATTTTTGGTTGATTTTTTTTTTTAAGTTTGCATGTGGCTTAAGATACACTATGATGCCTTCTATCTTTGCCAATGTTTTAGCCGTTCCTTTAACTCTTTCATTTGGTTTTTTAGCTGTTACCTCATGACCTTCCAATTTGAGTGATTACACATTGAATTTGTTCTTTGGAAGCTGAAGATTCATTTTCTTTCAGTCTCCATCCCTACCTCCTATATATCCTGATCCACATATAGTTAGTTGTGTTACAGCATCACACATTATTGATAAATCCATCCTTGATGTTTATTACAACCATAAAATTCTAGTCCCACATGTATCATACTTGAGTAATTTTTTTATTCTTAACTTTTTAGTGCTCCTAGAGTTAATGCCCATATAGGTTTTTAATTTAGTATTCTTGTGTTTATACCAAATATCTCCAATTATCTAAACCCTGTCAGATGGCCTATCAGCTTCATTCTGTCTGACAGATGTCTCTCAGGTCCAGTCTGGGTTTAGCACTCTTGGTTTGTTTTTTTATCGTAAGCTGATCATGTTTCTTATAATTGAGACTCCTCTGAAGGAGTCTTCTGTTCTGGAGTAAAAAACTGGGGATATTGATACTTAGAATGTAGTCAGATTGTCATGTGGGCCCTGTTTCTGGCAGAGTAGCTCACCTCCAGCTGTGCCTGTGGGAGGGAAATAAATTACCCAGATATAGACTAGAGATACAGATCAAAGTAGCTCCCTACTTTCCCACATAATTTCAAGCAACACTCTCCGTTTCAGGCCTCCCACATCTTTATTACCAATTGTGGGACATGTTAGAGTCTCTTGAGTGAAGTCTGAGTTTTAGTTTGAATTTCTACACTGACTAGTTAGATTTTGTTTCCTGAGCACACCAGATCTTCTACTGCAGCTTTATTCTCCTGCTTGGGGAATGATATAGGTGTCTGGGTGCCATTTGCTTTTTGTGAAGGAAGAGAGGACTCTGAAATCTGGTGGGGTGTTTTTGAAGCAAGTGAAGTCAGTGATTTCTGACCAATAACTCTTTCTATACAAAAATCAGGCACTTTTAATTCAGTGAGTTTTGGCCATTATACATAAGCTCAAGACAGATAAAGCCCATTTCCCCACCCTGAAAGTGTCCCCTGTGCGCCTTCTGGATGAGGTACCACTCACCACATCGTCTCTCAGAGGTCTTCTCTCTTCCATTATCCATACATTAGCTTTGCCCATTCTTGGTCATTAGTAAGGGGATTGTATATAGTTAGGCATTTAAAATTATTGTTATAGATATGAGTATTTGTCTTCAAGTGTGTATGTGACCCATGTGCATGTAGTGCCTGCAGTGGCCTGAAGAGGGCACTGGCTCCCCTAGAAGTGGAGTCAGTTGTGAGCCACCACATGGGTTCTAGAAACCAAACTTGAGTCCTCTGCAAGAGCAAAGGTACAAACTTCTGGGCCATCTTGCCAGCCCCTAGTTATGTATTGGCTTACAATTTGGGTAGGCTCCACCCAACAGTTACTTGCAACATCTTTTGTCATCACCCACCGCCATTACTACCTGCGCTGCTACCAGGCACAGCAATGTATAAGAGGACTGCTCACTACCCCGGGATCCCTTCTTCCACGCTCTTTCTTTCTCTGTTCCTATGTTCCCGGCTGGCCTCTCTTTCTTTCTTCCTGTCTCCCCCTTTTCTCTGCCTCTACCCACTTTTCCAGGTCTCCATTCCTGCTCCCTTCCCCCACAATAAATCTTCCTGTCATATGGTGTGATTTTTCAGGGGGATACCTTGGCAGGGCCCCGCCAGGGACTCCCTTACTCCTGCTACATTATGCTGTAATTTATATTTCATAAGAGTATGTGTTTTTTAATGTATGAATTTTTGTTGTTGCTGTTCAGCACATGTTTGTTTGTTTTAGGCTAGATCCATGTTGTCAAGCACAGAACTAATTATCACAGTTACTTGGTGAGTAGTTTTTCATATTGTGAAAAATATAGCTTGCTGATGGACCTTCAGGTTCTTCCTTGTTTCTTTTTTAATTAATGTTTTCCTAATTATCAAATCATATAGTTTGTTTCAAGCAAAGCTCTATTTCCAGCAGTGGGCAACAATTATAACTCGACATTATCTTTGGCAGTTAAGACTATGAATCCACTCATTGCCTTCTTATCGCAGAAGCACCGGCCCTTTGCATACTAATGCATGTAAAATATTGCCTTTATAGAGCGCATATCAAAATGAATATTTAGAATTCAAACCTGAGGAATCCTGTTTTTATTGTGCATGAGCATACTGAAGCATCTCATAGCATCTCAAAGTATACCAGACTTCGATGACGTGAAATGTCGCTTCCACCCATCTGCCCTGAGCCCTGGCATTACATATCCAACCACAAATAGGCT
This sequence comes from Montemys delectorum, assembly GCA_019843815.1. Classification (NCBI taxonomy): domain Eukaryota; kingdom Metazoa; phylum Chordata; class Mammalia; order Rodentia; family Muridae; genus Montemys; species Montemys delectorum. The sequence continues at coordinate 2,932 of JADRCD010245357.1, read as the reverse complement.
TTTCAGGTTCAAATACTAAAACTGAACTGTGCACTTTTTTTCAAAACTGCCTTGTCCTGATTAAGCACCATCACTAGGCAGGCAGGCTATCCACACTAGAAGAGAGTCAACCTGAGACTGACCCTCAGGTTTGGCAGCCATTGCTCACTCAATCTGGTCAAGTAAACATTTCTGTAATATTCCTGAAGTCTTGCCTCTTTGGTTCTAGTCTCTCCTCTTCTCACCTTTCACAGAGAACCAAGCAATATCTGCCTCTAGTTCCAATGTAGAGCCCGAATGGCTTCTATTCCCAATGGATCCCAACACCTGTTTATAGGCATAAGACGGTTCTCACTTCAGCTACTGACAGGGCAGATGGATGGAAGCTAAACTTCAAGTCATCAAAGTCGAGTGTACTTTAAGATGCTGTGAGATGCTTCAGGCAGACTGTACACTCACGATAGTGTCAAACAAGATAATGGTTCTGGATTAGAGGCTAATCAGAGAGTCCACAGCTGCTTTGGGGCGTTTTCTTGGATTTTCTGCTGTGACTGGCAGATTGTCTTCCTGGCCAGTTCCACGGGTGTTAACAGCTCCACTTGAGAGTGGTGTGTTAGTTAAAAGGCGCTCCCACTGTCCCTTGGCAGCTATTCTATGGTTTGTTTAGGGAAGGATGCACGCTGTTTATGCAGTATACTTAGCTAGCACATGCGCACCTCCATTGTGGCTGGCGGCACAAACAAACCATTTGACTTCTCAAAAAAGATTTTTTGATTTACTACAGGCACAGGAACATCAAAAGACTCGTTCTTCTTCTACTTAAATACGCTTTATGTATACATGACGCATGGAGACATTTTATTAGTTTTGAAAGCCAGGAGCTAGATTCATTTTCATAGGCTTGGTTTTTTTTAGTCACACCTAAACTCAAAAATATGTCTTCACTTAAAATTACATCTTTATTTGAAGAAAATATTCAGGAAACCTTATTTACACAACACTATACATAGTATTTGCTAAAGCACTCTATCAGTGCACAAAGAACTCTTAAAAGGAAGAAGACAAACAACTTGATTTTTTTTTAAACATGGTCCAACTTTGTGAGGAGATACTTCTAAAAGACAGCCTACAAATCGCTGTAAGCTGCACAAAAAGATGGTCAACATTTATTTGTCATGGGAGAAATACAAATTTAAATCAGGAAATGCTATAGTATGCATTCCAGAAGGCTCAAATTTAAAACATTGACAATAGGAGCTCACGAGATTGCTCGGTGGTCAGGAGAACTTGTCGATCTTTCAGAGGACCCGGGTTTGGTTTCTAGTACCCGCATGGAAGCTCACAACCAGCAGAAACTCCAGTTCTCTGGCCTCCAACATCATCTTCTGAAGTTCAGAGGCACCAGGAATACACAAGATACATAGATATGCATGCTGGCAAAATATCCAAACACACAAAGTAAAATAATCTAAAAGAAAAATAGCTGTACGGGGAGACCAAAGACACAGGAGTCCCAACATACTCTGGACAGAGAAGAGACAAAATAGAGAAATAGCCTCCCTCCCCAGCCCCCTCCCCGCCCCAGTTCAAGATTTATAAGGAAAAAACAGCAATGAAGTTGGATGGGTAGTAGGAAAGTGGGTAAATGGATCCATGGGGCAGGGTTCATGGCTCCAACTAGAGCCCAGTGTAGTTGCTTGACCTGTACAAAGGAGCAAAGGTGAGGTAAGAGATAAAAAGTAATCTTTTAACCAATGGTCTTGAAACATCCTGACAGTCACATGAAAAAAAAAAAAAATCAATCCAGGCAGACTTCCTGTTCCTAATACAGGTGTCTTCCGAGTGGACCCAGCCCTAAACGTAAACACGCAGCTGTAGGGTTTCAAAACGAAAAGAGGACAGAGCTTAGGTAGTCTTGAGTGTGTGATGACTTTTTGTCTTTCACATCAAAGATGCATCCAAGTGACAAGATGTAAAAGTTCAGAGGATGAGAGGATTGGACGGAGACGGGAAGAAAAACATTTATGAAGTGCACCTGATAAAGTATACAAAGTGTTCAAAGAACTTTAAAGCCCACGATAAGAAAGCAAATGGCCCAATTTAAAGGTAATTTAATTATTTTTATCACAATTATCTTCATCATAAAAAGAGACTATATAGTAAAATATAATCAGCATTGGGCTGGAGAGATGGCTCAGTGGCTAAGAGTGCTTGCTACATCCGAAGGCACACAACCGCCTATACCTCCAGCCCCATGGGCTCTGATACCATCTTCTGGCCTAGAGGTATGGCACTCATGTGGAGGTGGAAATGAAGACACATACACAGGCACAGATACAGATACAAACACAGACAGAGATACACACATAGACATACACACAGACACTCACATAGAGACACACACAGACCTACACACAGATCTACACACAGACGCACGCATACAAACACACAGGGATATAGATACACACACACAGACATACACACACTCAGATGCACACACACATACAGACACATAAATACACACACACAAACATAGGGACACAGACACAGTCATACACACAGACATACACACAAACATACACATACACACAGGGACACAGACACAGACATACACACAGACACACACACACAGACATACAGACAGATATACACACAGACAAACACACAGGGATATAGACAAAGAGAGACACACACAGACATGCACACAGACATAGACACACACAGACAAACACTTGAATACAGACACAGACACACAGAGACACACACACTCAAAGACAGAGACACACACAGAGACAGATAAAATGAATTAAGACAACGTAAAGTGTTCGGTATCATATGTTAATTGCAAATTAAAGCAATCATGACTTCCACTGCTTTTTTAAACAGTGTTGCTGAGAGAGCGAGTGACAGGAACACTCACTCACTGCTGCTGCTGCTGCTGCTGCTGCTGCTG
>JADRCD010245356.1:0-17213 GCA_019843815.1 Montemys delectorum | reverse complement strand
TGGGAAGATTTAGCTTTGATTTAAAACAACAACAACAACAACAACAACAAAAACATAAATTTGTGTGAAGTCTTGGAGGAATAACTTGAAAAATTAAAACTGAGCATGGGGCTAGGATAATTCAAAATAGACTTTCTGATATTTACTAGTTCCTCTCATGTTTTTTTTTTTTAATCATAAAACCAAACCAAACCAAACAAAACAACAACAACTAAACATTTGGGAACTGTTGTACCATAAGCCACAACAGATACATAAGGAACCATAACACCTCGGGCTGAACTTACTGGAATCTCACAAAATATTTTTGGGGGCTAGAAGCCACTACCTCTAAAGAAAATATAGATGTTTAAAAATAGAAACTGTAATACTTAACATTGGTTCCAACTACTCGCCCTTCTACCCCATTACTAACACAAGAAACCAACATGAAAGTTGGATAAAGTCTCCTTTATTTAGGTTAAGAGAGGATGCCAAGCCAGGCTCTGAAGACTGGAGCCAGAGAGCTGGTCTATTCAGCGAGGCTCTATTCAGCAAGGCTCAAAGAGCTCATTACACTGGCCTTAGCTGGCCAGAAAATAGTCACGACTCAACCAAATCATCTGACAAGACGGCAGAGTCCTTGAGAAAGAACAGTAGAAGGACATTCTGCAATAACTAAGTTCTTTGAATCAAAGAAAGCAAGCAAACAAAACCAAAGCAATAATAATAATAATAATAATAATAATAATAATAATAATAATAAAGCTAACCCACGGAAAAAGAAAACTGTAGCCATTACTCTTTACTCTTTTGAATCCAGTGCAGAAAACAATCCAAAGCCACTCCATGCTGCATCTTTCAAACTACTGATGGTAACTCAGGGTGAAAACAGGACTTTCCATCACAACAGAGAAGCAGCCATACTACACTAACACACAGCCCACCACGTTGTGATAACTACCCTCGTTCGATCCTGTTTGTCTAGACTGGCCATCCCTAATCCGAATAATCCAATTCTAAAATGCTCCAAAATCCAAACAAAATCCAAACACTTTTGATCACTGACATGGTGCATTAGGTAAACATTTCCACACTTGGTCTTGAATAATGGGTTATAGTTTAAAAAAACAAGCAAACAATCCAAATACCCCATGTAAGCAAGCAAGCAAGCAAGCAAATAAACAAACAAGCATACTAAAAATCTACACAATTACCTTGAGGTCACATGCATAAGATGTTAATAAAAAATCAGTTATTTTCACACTAAATTTTTGTACTTATCCCCATATAATATAGATAATATATTATATAATATACATTTATTACACATATACACACATATATAACATGTACATTATATTTATGCAAATACCAATGTTCAAGAAATATCTCAATACAAATCACTGCTGGTCTAATTATCACTTTGGTTAAAGAATATTCAACCTGTCATCTTGTTTAACAAGTCATCTCAAAAAATGTTGCATGTGAATCCACAAATTTGTTCAACAATGTGGCATGTGGTCCTGACCTAAAATGTGCAAAATCTGCCCCCCCACTTAAATACTGCCTCCCAAATTATTTTAGAGTGCAAGTTGCAAGTTTTCTTCACATGCTTGGGATGAAGTGAAGTATCAGGTACATGGAAGATTCCTCTGTAAGATTCTTAGTAGACTGATTGTTTAAGACACTATCAGATTTCATTGGTTGCTCATTTTGGACTTGAAAAAAATAGTCTGTGTTTATATAGAAATGGGAAATGGAGATATAGAGAGCTGAGTGTGTTTATAGAGAAAAGAGACCCCTCAAATTGACTTTATTCTCCAGGTGGAATGGTTTAGTGTAGGGGGCGGTTCTGATGTTAAGGTCCTGTTCCCCATTTGGTTCTTGATCTGCCAGTAAAGGAAGCCATGGGCCAATTGCTTGGCTGAATGTATAGATGGGACTTCTGGGTCCCTGGAGGAAAAGGGGATGTAAGGAAGGAAAGGAGGAATTTATCATGCTTTGGAGAGAGGAGAACCAGGCAACCATGTGAGGTCTCAGGAAGAGCTGGGGTCTGTGGCCACTACTTCAAGCAGGTGGTCAGATATGTTTGGCAGGGGTTAGGTGAGACTAATATTGAAGTTTAGGGCAGGTGGGAGGTGTGGAGTTAAGAATATTGATAAAGGCACCCTTTTCTAGGCAGGAGATAGTAGTGCCCAGCAATTGTGCCAGGAAGGCAAGTTGAAAAGGAACAACTATGTGTATCTTTTATCCACAGATTCAAGGGAAGTTGGGAGGAGGCTGGTAGCATGGCCAGTTCCCGGAATTAAAGGCTTGTAGCTCAAAGCTAAATGCAATGGTTTAGCATCCTACATAAATACTATGGCCACAGAACATCAGGATTTCAACAAGACAACAGAAAAAAATACTGTGAGTGTGCTGTTGTGAAGAAGGTGGCTGGATGCTGCTATGAGGGTCTGGTTAATAAGATGAAATGGATAGCTGCACCTAGGCATGATCAAAACCCTGAGGGCAACTGTGGGCCTGACCTCTGGAGGCATGCCCCAAGGTCATGCCTGATTTAAGCATCATGCCAAAAGACAGAGAGTTTATGCTTTTAATACACAAAGATGGCATAAGGTCATGCCTAGGATCTTAAGCTGGAAAAGGTGATGTAGGAATTAGTCTTCTCTCACAATATGGGAGGTGACAGAGTACATATATAAAGTAGTTCACAAGTAGAACTAAATGCAATTATATGTGATGAGGCTATGTAAACTCCGAAGTGATGCCACAGCTCATAGTCAGAGGCATAAGGTGAACATTGCTAACTACCCTTCATTTCACCCTAAGTCTGAAATGCTCCAAAAGGAGAAGTTTTGAAGGCTGACATGACAGTACAAATAGAAGACTGCAGACCACAATGGAGACAGTTCAGATTAAGGGCTCAGGTTCACACCTTAGGTGACAAGAGTTCAATTCCCAGCACCCAGAGACTTCATGGCATCTACATATGGGTCATACACAATGGGAAAGGAGAAAGGAAATGTAAAAATAATAAAATAAATCTTTAACAAAAAGAAAAATTTGCACAAAATTAAGGAAAATATTGAATAAAATCAGTGAAGATAAATGAATTTCATGGAAGATTTGGTCCCATCCCTAACATACCTTGCTAAGTATTCAAAAATGTAAAAAAAAAATTAAATACTTTTCTTCTTTAGCATTTTGGGTGAAGAGTAAAGAGCACAGGTTAATATGTAGGATCTCTGGATGGGTCTGAAGGATCTCCTGTGAGGAAGACAACATTGCAGGGTATAAAATATAGTTACTCTATTCTTAAAACATGAGTTATTTTTATTTTATGTATAAGAGTGTTTTGTCTGCATATATGTATGTATACTACACATTTTTCTGGTGCTAGCAGAGGCCAGAAGTACATCAGATCCAGAGTTTACCTCCAGAGTATCATATGGACCCCACCATTTATTTCACACAGAGATATCATGGATCTGTAGCTTCATAACTGTAGGATATGGCTAATGATGAAAAATGAACTTTGAAATTACAGCACTACCTAGCTTCATTTTGAATGGTAGGTATTCAAAGGAACAGCCTAAGCTTTGAAACAATGCCAAAGCCTCATTCTGCACTGTTCAGCATAAGATCAATTTCTTTATGGTTCCTGGTATTAGAACAGCACAAGAAATAGTTTAGACCTGTATCATTCCTTTTGCATACCATGGCCAGCTAGCTTAATTAGATCACATGTACAAAGCTTAGTCATATTAAACCTTATACAAACTTAGTGTTGTTCATATTGTGCACATAGGCATTTGTTTAACATGAAGGTTAGGGTCCTGCTATTTCTTTCTTTCTTTCTTTTCCTGAGACAGGGTTCCTCTGTATAGCTCTGGCTGTCCTGGAACTCACTCTGTAGACCAGGCTGGTCATGAACTCAGAAATCCACCTACCTCTGCCACCCAAGTGCTGGGATTAAAGGCGTGTACCACCACTGCCCAGTGGGGTCCTGCTATTTCAATAGACACTTTCTGTTTAGTTACTATAGATGAAGAAGACGACATTTGTTATAATAATGCACATTTAGTGTGCACACTTTCAGCAAAACATGTACAGTTTTGTCATGTTTATCTGTTTACCCCACCCTTATCCCTTTTTTCAAGGGAATTGTGGGCGATACTCTCAGAAGGAGATCTTGCGGACTGGGTAGGATCCCTCTCAACTTAGAGGATTCTGAGACATCTATACACCCTTTGTGAGTCAAGTCCATCAAGACTGCCTCAGCCACTCAGGTGATGGCTACTGTGTTCATTTCCTCTTACTTGCTTCTGCTGCCTACAGCTGTCAAGAAGGACTGTTTGGCAAGAGACGTGGGGGCATGGAAGACAATGTCCCAGAGGTGAGGATGGAAATCAGGCCCTTTGTCACAGTTTCTGGAACTCAGTAATGCCCTTGGCATCCAGCCGAGAGGGTCCTAGCCCTGAGGTTTTACTCAGTTTCTGTGTGGCTTTCCATCTTTGGTCATGACCCAGAGTCTTATTAAAATGCTAACTTTAGTGGAAGCTTTCTAAAGAGCTATCTTTCTAAACATCAGCCACTCAGGGCCATTCAACATCACCACGATGTTGCTGTGGATCAGTCGGTAGTGATAGTTGTCCAAGAACAGGTAGCTTGGCTCTGCCTTGTTTTTAGTATGGATGAGTGTCTTATGTTGGCTTTTTTCCTAAATGAGAACACTCTTTACTAAAATTACATATTTGTTCTGGATGGATACCACTAGACACTGAGAAATGGGTTTTTAAAAACAAAATAAAACAGGTTAGGGGAGCCATACAAATCTGCAGCTGTGGCAAGAGGCAAATCCTCAGTTATGCAGACATCTAGAAGCTAAAGTTGCAACATCCATTAACGTTACTCAGGCTAGTGAGCCAGCCTACTGGGATGCAGGAATGCTCTCCTTGGCATATTGGCAGGCTGATGAATCAGTCCAGTTGCTGGAAAGCTTCCCCATCCTACTTCCAGCCTTCAGGAATGCCTCCTGGTAGGGCTTTGTCGAGTCTATAGCTGAGGTACATAATGAGGGCCAAGAGCCCTCCACCTGCTGGCAGATGCTAAGCCACATGGATAGGAGCAGAACAGACAACAAGCCAAATAGGATCCAGGCTTCACCACCTATACTTCTTTGTGGACCTCGATTTTTGTTCCTTGACTCAGCTCATAGAATCTTCCAAATTAAATGAAATTTCCCAAGACAAGCACAATATACTGTGGAACTTGGTACTGTAATGGCAAGACACATTCCTGTGGTAAAAACAGTTCATTGCCTATATGAACTTAGGCCAAAGGACTGACAAGAGTTTGGGTTCCAGAACAATACTAACAATTTTTGAAAGTCTTAGAGTCAGTTGACTTCAAATCTCACCTCTGCTTTTTGGTCTGTGGTTTGGGGGCAACTGACTTGACAGAGTTTCTTCATCTTTAACATAGAGCACAGGGCCTCCCAGAGAGGTTCCATGCCAGCATTTATTTACTAACCACCCAGGGTGCCCAGAAAGCCCCCACAGCCATTCCACAGGTCCAACTACCTTCAAAGGAATACTGTAGCCTTGGATGATTAAGGTATGTGTGGACCACACTGAAAAATTCAAGTCTATGATTCTTGCAGACTGGAGATGAAGATTCCGTTTCATAGAATATGTAAACAGGACTCACTGTTGACCTGGTTCTTAATTCTCTTTCTTGATCACTTTCTATTTCCATCCAAAGCTGGCTGTAGTTCTCTGGGGCACTTGATTCTCAAGTCTCCCACTCTCTCTCCTATCATTTAGCCTAGACTTGGTCCCTATTCAAAAAAGCGTTTTTTGTTTGGTAATAAAATAAAGGACCAACCTACAGCTTTTATGTCAGGAGTGTGCTGTGCGGCTGCTTGGAATCAGCCACAGACACTGCCCAAGACGGACACTGACAAGTGAGGGGGCACCACATGTTGGAATGCTTTTATTTGAAAATAGTCTATGAGTCTTCAGCTTGCAATGTGAAAAGCAGTATTCTATTCATGTGCATGGATTTGCGAGGATCCCACTAAGTGGGGAGAGGGAAGAGTGTGTGTTACTGCAACTGACATAAAAAAAAAAAATATCCCAAGCAGGTCAGAATAGCAAGGTGACTAATTTGTAGGTTGCACAGAGAGCCTTGAGAATGTTGTTCATAGATATCTTGCCTGAGGTTTCTGCAAAGCAGGTAGGTGACAGGGCGAAAAGCCCATCCCTCCACAGTGTGGGAAACATCGTGTATCATTAGTTTTTGACATGCTCTTTGTGAGAGATCTGCACAGAGCAGCCACCTTGTCTTAGACTCCCAGGAATGGCTGTATTCAGTTTAATAAGAACCATGTGTTACAACCAAATCAGCATCTGACCTGCATGTTTCAAATAGTAAGGGCACTTCTCAAGGGGTCTATTTAGCCAGACAGCTGTTGGGAGGCTGGTTCCCACATTTTAAATTTGTTTGTGGCCTGCGTAAATTGCTCACGTTTGAATATTTCTTTGGATATTGTTTTTCACTCTCCTACCTCCTCAGCTGGAATCCTTGGTTCCCAGATCCAAATTGCTTTTAAGATGAAGCAAGCCAAAATGACTTACACTCTTTGAGAGGTGCTATTTCAGAGTAGAAATCTTGGGGGTGGGGGAAGGATTGGTTTTGAAGGGTTAGGTTACTCCAGATTGAGTTAAAGTACATTAGATGTAATTATTGCTCTGTGCAAGTCAGAATAAAGGACACCAGACTTGGCTTCAAAATAATCCCAGATTTGGCTAATTACAGATGGAGATGCTACATTAAAAAAAATGTCCTTAGTGATTTAATTCTGAATGTCCTGGAGAGAACTCATTCAGTGCGATTGGAAGCAGAGCACAGGGAGGTGGAGCCTTGGTTTTGAAGCCAGCTGCTCCTAAAGACTGCCGAGGTCAAAAGCCTTCTGCATGACTCACTCAGAAGCTTTGAGCACATGACAAGTTTAATTTCCTTCTGCAGAACCCAGAGAAGCTGGACAAGAGCGAGATAATGTACCGACCTCAGTTCCTCCATGATAGTCATCAATGGAAAGTAAACTGGGTTTTCTTTACCCACAGTGTTTAAGATCAGCTGCCCACGTGGGAGCTGAGTTTTGTCTGATGTTGGAATATGCTCATAGGCTTTATTGCTTAATCAGAAACTATGGTATCCATACTTGTCTGGAATCTAAACTTTTGACTATCACAGGGCACTCAAACAGTTTGGGCCTTATAAGTATTGGTTCACACCTGCCATCTCAGCACTTGAGAAGAAGAGGTGGGAGGGTCAGGAGTTCGAAGCCTGCCTTGAGTACAAAGCAAGTTCATGGCAGCTAGTTACATGAAACCCTGTCTTTAAAAACTTAAAGAGAAAAAAAGGATTTGGGGTAGCATGGATTTCAGATATATGATGGATGGTAAATCTTCTGTTCTTTCTTCACCCTCCTCTCCTTCATGTTTCCCTCCTGTTCTCTTCCTGTATGGCAGATTGAATCTTAGACCTGGAATATTATACACAAGTGCTCAACCACTGACCTACACCCTCACTTTACCACTTCATTTCAAAACAGAAATCTCTGTTCACAAGATGTCCTGTGAGAAGCAGGAATCCTAGAAACAAGTTTCTTGTACCTGGGGCAGAATGGTTAAGGACAAGGCCGTGGCCTGGGGGTCACATTGTCCCCTGACTCCTGTCACTAAATGAATGTGCACCTCTGACTTGCACTTCAAAGAAAAGATGTGGCTAGAACCATCAGAAGATACTAGGCTTGGAACTATCAGCGCTTCCCCGAATCTCTTAATCTACTTATTGATGGGGAGAGCCTGGCGTCAGAGGGGGTTTGACGTTACAGCTGCATAGACTTCTGAAAGGTGAGGCCCAAGAACTGAGGTATTTGTCTCTTTATCAAAACCTTCTGATAGAAACAACAACAAACCATGAAAGCCAAAGCAGAGAAACTGCAAAACCCAACTTCCAGTATGGTCTTAAAACAGACTTATTTGTGATAGTTGGGAAAGAATGGGGGTATTTGGAGAGGAAAGAGATGGTGGGGTGGGCAGGTGAGAATGTTGTCTTGGTTCAAGGCTTCTTTTTTTTTTTTTTTTTTTTAAAGATGTGTGTCTCCCATGTGTGTTTGAATGTGTGTGCATGTGTGTGCATCTCATATGTGTGTATCTTCCATGTGTGTGAGTGTGTGTGGATCTCATGTGTGTGTATGTGTGTGTGTATTTCCATGTGTGTGTGTATCTCCATGTGTGAGTGTGTGTATCTCCACGTGTGAGTGTGTGTGTATCTCCATGTGTGTGGGTGTGTGTGTATATCTCCCATGTGTGTTAGTATGTGTATGTGTGTATCTCCTGTGTGTATGTCCCATGTGTTTGAGTGTGTATGTGTATCTCTCATGTGTGTGAGTATGTGTGTGTATCTCATGTATGTGTATATGTGTGTGTATCTCCCATGTGTATATGATTGTGTGTGTGTCTGTGTGTCTTCCATGTGTTTGTGAGAGTCCATGAAGGCCAGAGGAGAGCATGAGATCCCCTGGATCTGTGCTGGGAACCAATTTCCTGTATTCAGGAAGAGCAGCAAGGGCTCTTAGCCACTGAGCCAGCTCTCCAGCCTTGCATGTTTTTCCAATCTCTGAATACAGATTGTTGGTGTGGTCATGGTCTCCGTAAGGCACACCCACCTTTTTCCTTTGGAAGTTCACATCAAGTCTCATTGAGGCACACTTGTTCAACGTATTAAGTCGTCTAAAAAGAAAGGAAAATTCAATGATTTATTAATGGACCCAAATCTTCCAGTCTGCTAACCTTTCTTTATTTCTGGCAAATCTGAAAGTGAAGAATCCACTAGTTATATTGGAAGGCAGCGATGCTGCATCCCTAGAAAGTGCTCTATAAAATGATCTAAGATAGTTCCACTCTGTGCTCTAGCCTCTTGATCAGAGAGCCTACTAGTCCCCAGCCCCTTTCCTGGGCTAAACCAGGCCCTTTCTGGTTTCCCATTCTACTACTCTTAGAAACTGTTGTGGTCATCTTTCGCCAGCCCCTTACTCCTTGTCCACTATCCACTCCTGTCCAGACCATCATGGTATGGCCCCCCTTAATCACCTTTTCCTTTTTTAGGTTCCCTCCGGCTCTGCAGCGGTAAGTACACACTAAGTACACATGGGAAGACAATTCACACTTCAGTGATAAATTACTCATGCTGGGACTTCTCACGAACGTGTACGTTGAAGCTATAGCCCCAGTTTAACTGAGGTTGGAATAGGGATGTCTCTAAAGCCAAATGAGGTCACAAGGGAGGACTCTTGATCCTCTGAAAGTATAGTCCTAAGAAGAGACACCAGGGTATGCAGGTTTGTTCTCTCATCTCCCATTTCAGGACATGGGGAGACAGGGCTTTCTCTGCCAGGAAGGAGGTCACCAATAACCTAACTCTTGACCTTGAAGGTTGCAGCCTCTTGGACTGTTGAGCTGCCGGGTCTATGGTATCCTGCCAAGGCAGCACCTGTCAACTAATAAATACATCTGCTTTTTACCCTCAGCTGGACTCTTCAAAATTACTCCCGAGCAGTCTTCTGGTCTCCCACATGGCTCTTTCGAACCCAGACCATCAGAGATTCAATCTTGCATCTGATGACTTTGCCACAGCTGCCACTGAGAAGGACAACCAAAAACAGCGAGGAGGAGCAGGCGTGTGTTCTTGTGATGTCCCTCTCCTCCCTCCTAAGTTGTGTCTCCTTGTTTACCCACTGCTTTGGCTGCTTCCAAGGGAAAGACGGGCCTTTTGTTTTTCTAACTAGCTCTTTACTCTTGTTTCTGATGACAACATCCACTGTGGTGTCTGATTGCTATTTATATATCAGATTCTCACAACTGCTTTCCTCTCTGTGCCCATTCTGTTGAATTCTGACTAACCAAGCAAGAGACCACCCTCTTCCTAGCCTGCCTCTCGCCTAGTGCTTACTGCATCCCAGTCTACCTCTTCTTTTTACTTCCTTAACATGCTGAGAACATCCTCAATCTTCATTTATTCTGCCATCTTATTTCATGAGATCTCTTGGCAAACACCTTTATTATTTTTGGTTGATTTTTTTTTTAAGTTTGCATGTGGCTTAAGATACACTATGATGCCTTCTATCTTTGCCAATGTTTTAGCCGTTCCTTTAACTCTTTCATTTGGTTTTTTAGCTGTTACCTCATGACCTTCCAATTTGAGTGATTACACATTGAATTTGTTCTTTGGAAGCTGAAGATTCATTTTCTTTCAGTCTCCATCCCTACCTCCTATATATCCTGATCCACATATAGTTAGTTGTGTTACAGCATCACACATTATTGATAAATCCATCCTTGATGTTTATTACAACCATAAAATTCTAGTCCCACATGTATCATACTTGAGTAATTTTTTTATTCTTAACTTTTTAGTGCTCCTAGAGTTAATGCCCATATAGGTTTTTAATTTAGTATTCTTGTGTTTATACCAAATATCTCCAATTATCTAAACCCTGTCAGATGGTCTATCAGCTTCATTCTGTCTGACAGATGTCTCTCAGGTCCAGTCTGGGTTTAGCACTCTTGGTTTGTTTTTTTATCGTAAGCTGATCATGTTTCTTATAATTGAGACTCCTCTGAAGGAGTCTTCTGTTCTGGAGTAAAAAACTGGGGATATTGATACTTAGAATGTAGTCAGATTGTCATGTGGGCCCTGTTTCTGGCAGAGTAGCTCACCTCCAGCTGTGCCTGTGGGAGGGAAATAAATTACCCAGATATAGACTAGAGATACAGATCAAAGTAGCTCCCTACTTTCCCACATAATTTCAAGCAACACTCTCCGTTTCAGGCCTCCCACATCTTTATTACCAATTGTGGGACATGTTAGAGTCTCTTGAGTGAAGTCTGAGTTTTAGTTTGAATTTCTACACTGACTAGTTAGATTTTGTTTCCTGAGCACACCAGATCTTCTACTGCAGCTTTATTCTCCTGCTTGGGGAATGATATAGGTGTCTGGGTGCCATTTGCTTTTTGTGAAGGAAGAGAGGACTCTGAAAGCTGGTGGGGTGGTTTTGAAGCAAGTGAAGTCAGTGATTTCTGACCAATAACTCTTTCTATACAAAAATCAGGCACTTTTAATTCAGTGAGTTTTGGCCATTATACATAAACTCAAGACAGATAAAGCCCATTTCCCCACCCTGGAAGTGTCCCCTGTGAGCCTTCTGGATGAGGAACCACTCACCACATCGTCTCTCAGAGGTCTTCTCTCTTCCATTAGCTTTGCCCATCCTTGGTCATTAGTGAGGGGATTGTATATAGTTAGGCATTTAAAATTATTGTTATAGATATGAGTATTTGTCTTCAAGTGTGTATGTGACCCATGTGCATGTAGTGCCTGCAGTGGCCTGAAGAGGGCACTGGCTCCCCTAGAAGTGGAGTCAGTTGTGAGCCACCACATGGGTTCTAGAAACCAAACTTGAGTCCTCTGCAAGAGCAAAGGTACAAACTTCTGGGCCATCTTGCCAGCCCCTAGTTATGTATTGGCTTACAATTTGGGTAGGCTCCACCCAACAGTTACTTGCAACATCTTTTGTCATCACCCACCGCCATTACTACCTGCGCTGCTACCAGGCACAGCAATGTATAAGAGGACTGCTCACTACCCCGGGATCCCTTCTTCCACGCTCTTTCTTTCTCTGTTCCTATGTTCCCGGCTGGCCTCTCTTTCTTTCTTCCTGTCTCCCCCTTTTCTCTGCCTCTACCCCCTTTTCCAGGTCCCCATTCCTGCTCCCTTCCCCCACAATAAATCTTCCTGTCATATGGTGTGATTTTTCAGGGGGATACCTTGGCAGGGCCCCGCCAGGGACTCCCTTACTCCTGCTACATTATGCTGTAATTTATATTTCATAAGAGTATGTGTTTTTTAATGTATGAATTTTTGTTGTTGCTGTTCAGCGCATGTTTGTTTGTTTGTTTTAGGCTAGATCCATGTTGTCAAGCACAGAACTAATTATCACAGTTACTTGGTGAGTAGTTTTTCATATTGTGAAAAATATAGCTTGCTGATGGACCTTCAGGTTCTTCCTTGTTTCTTTTTTAATTAATGTTTTCCTAATTATCAAATCATATAGTTTGTTTCAAGCAAAGCTCTATTTCCAGCAGTGGGCAACAATTATAACTCGACATTATCTTTGGCAGTTAAGACTGTGAATCCACTCATTGCCTTCTTACCGCAGAAGCACCGGCCCCTTGCATACTAATGCATGTAAAATATTGCCTTTATAGAGCGCATATCAAAATGAATATTTAGAATTCAAACCTGAGGAATCCTGTTTTTATTGTGCATGAGCATACTGAAGCATCTCATAGCATCTCAAAGTATACCAGACTTCGATGACGTGAAATGTCGCTTCCACCCATCTGCCCTGAGCCCTGGCATTACATTTCCAACCACAAATAGGCTTTTCAGGTTCAAATACTAAAACTGAACTGTGCACTTTTTTTCAAAACTGCCTTGTCCTGATTAAGCACCATCACTAGGCAGGCAGGCTATCCACACTAGAAGAGAGTCAACCTGAGACTGACCCTCAGGTTTGGCAGCCATTGCTCACTCAATCTGGTCAAGTAAACATTTCTGTAATATTCCTGAAGTCTTGCCTTTTTGGTTCTAGTCTTTCCTCTTCTCACCTTTCACAGAGAACCAAGCAATATCTGCCTCTAGTTCCAATGTAGAGCCCGAATGGCTTCTATTCCCAATGGATCCCAACACCTGTTTATAGGCATAAGACGGTTCTCACTTCAGCTACTGACAGGGCAGATGGATGGAAGCTAAACTTCAAGTCATCAAAGTCGAGTGTACTTTAAGATGCTGTGAGATGCTTCAGGCAGACTGTGCACTCACGATAGTGTCAAACAAGATAACGGTTCTGGATTAGAGGCTAATCAGAGAGTCCACAGCTGCTTTGGGGCGTTTTCTTGGATTTTCTGCTGTGACTGGCAGATTGTCTTCCTGGCCAGTTCCACGGGTGTTAACAGCTCCACTTGAGAGTGGTGTGTTAGTTAAAAGGCACTCCCACTGTCCCTTGGCAGCTATTCTATGGTTTGTTTAGGGAAGGATGCACGCTGTTTATGCAGTATACTTAGCTAGCACATGCGCACCTCCATTGTGGCTGGCGGCACAAACAAACCATTTGACTTCTCGAAAAAGATTTTTTGATTTACTACAGGCACAGGAACATCAAAAGGCTCGTTCTTCTTCTACTTAAATACGCTTTATGTATGCATGACGCATGGAGACATTTTATTAGTTTTGAAAGCCAGGAGCTAGATTCATTTTCATAGGCTTGGTTTTTTTTTAGTCACACCTAAACTCAAAAATATGTCTTCACTTAAAATTACATCTTTATTTGAAGAAAATATTCAGGAAACCTTATTTACACAACACTATACATAGTATTTGCTAAAGCACTCTATCAGTGCACAAAGAACTCTTAAAAGGAAGAAGACAAACAACTTGATTTTTTTTTAAACATGGTCCAACTTTGTGAGGAGATACTTCTAAAAGACAGCCTACAAATCGCTGTAAGCTGCACAAAAAGATGGTCAACATTTATTTGTCATGGGAGAAATACAAATTTAAATCAGGAAATGCTATAGCATGCATTCCAGAAGGCTCAAATTTAAAACATTGACAATAGGAGCTCACGAGATTGCTCGGTGGTCAGGAGAACTTGTCGATCTTTCAGAGGACCCGGGTTTGGTTTCTAGTACCCGCATGGAAGCTCACAACCAGCAGAAACTCCAGTTCTCTGGCCTCCAACATCATCTTCTGAAGTTCAGAGGCACCAGGAATACACAAGATACATAGATATGCATGCTAGCAAAATATCCAAACACACAAAGTAAAATAATCTAAAAGAAAAATAGCTGTACGGGGAGACCAAAGACACAGGAGTCCCAACATACTCTGGACAGAGAAGAGACAAAATAGAGAAATAGCCTCCCTCCCCAGCCCCCTCCCCGCCCCAGTTCAAGATTTATAAGGAAAAAACAGCAATGAAGTTGGATGGGTAGTAGGAAAGTGGGTAAATGGATCCATGGGGCAGGGTTCATGGCTCCAACTAGAGCCCAGTGTAGTTGCTTGACCTGTACAAAGGAGCAAAGGTGAGGTAAGAGATAAAAAGTAATCTTTTAACCAATGGTCTTGAAACATCCTGACAGTCACATGAAAAAAAAAAAAAAAATCAATCCAGGCAGACTTCCTGTTCCTAATACAGGTGTCTTCTGAGTGGACCCAGCCCTAAACGTAAACACGCAGCTGTAGGATTTCAAAACGAAAAGAGGACAGAGCTTAGGTAGTCTTGAGTGTGTGATGACTTTTTGTCTTTCACATCAAAGATGCATCCAAGTGACAAGATGTAAAAGTTCAGAGGATGAGAGGATTGGACGGAGACGGGAAGAAAAACATTTATGAAGTGCACCTGATAAAGTATACAAAGTGTTCAAAGAACTTTAAAGCCCACGATAAGAAAGCAAATGGCCCAATTTAAAGGTAATTTAATTATTTTTATCACAATTATCTTCATCATAAAAAGAGACTATATAGTAAAATATAATCAGCATTGGGCTGGAGAGATGGCTCAGTGGCTAAGAGTGCTTGCTACATCCGAAGGCACACAACCGCCTATACCTCCAGCCCCATGGGCTCTGATACCATCTTCTGGCCTAGAGGTATGGCACTCATGTGGAGGTGGAAATGAAGACACATACACAGGCACAGATACAGATACAAACACAGACAGAGATACACACATAGACATACACACAGACACTCACATAGAGACACACACAGACCTACACACAGACGCACGCATACAAACACACAGGGATATAGATACAGATAGAGACACACACACAGACATACACACACTCAGATGCACACACATACAGACACATAAATACACACACACAAACATAGGGACACAGACACAGTCATACACACAGACATACACACAAACATACACATACACACAGGGACACAGACACAGACATACACACAGACACACACACACAGACATACAGACAGATATACACACAGACAAACACACAGGGATATAGACAAAGAGAGACACACACAGACATGCACACAGACATAGACACACACAGACAAACACTTGAATACAGACACAGACACACAGAGACACACACACTCAAAGACAGAGACACACACAGAGACAGATAAAATGAATTAAGACAACGTAAAGTGTTCGGTATCATATGTTAATTGCAAATTAAAGCAATCATGACTTCCACTGCTTTTTTAAACAGTGTTGCTGAGAGAGCGAGTGACAGGAACACTCACTCACTGCTGCTGCTGCTGCTGCTGCTGCTGCTGGGACATGGCTCAGGTGAGACAGCTGAACAGTTCATTAATGTGAAACACGCCCATTGGCATATACCCAAATGGGTTTAAGATTTATTTCTATGTGTAAATGTGTAAACACTCGGTGTTTATGGCCAATTTAGCCATCACTAGTGAAATTTAAGAGCAATCAAGATGTCAGGTGGCTGGAAAGATGAACTATGGCATAACCAGACAATAGAATGGTAATTAGAAATGAGTTCTAAAGACACAAACCGCACGGTAGACACTTTAGTGACTATTAAAGGCCAATATGAAAAGGCTGTAAATTGTGATTCTAATTAGAAAGCATTGTGCAAGAGTTAAAATTATGGAGGGAGTCCAAAGACCAGAGGTTGCCAGAAACTAGGGAGATGGAGGGATGCCTAGGCAGAGCAGAGGGTTTTTAGGGCAGTGAAATGGATGTGTATGCCACTGTGGTGTATGTCTGTCACTACACACCCATCAAAAGCACAAAATTAATATAAAAAAAGGGTTGTTATGTACCCTGTGTACTTTGTGCTATAATGGGTGGACTGTCCTTTGGGGTATTGATCGTGGTAGAAATGTGCGTATGTGAGGGCAAGGGGCAAATGGGGCACTGTGCATTGGTTAAAGTTTGTTACGAATCTCAAAGGGCTCTAAAAGCAGTCAATTTAAAAAGATACCATTTGTATTATAATCATTATTACTTATTGGGCTTTGGAATTATGGATATAAAGTGATGTGCATTTATTTTTCAGAGTTTTTTTTCCTTTGCACATGTGTTGTGTGCATGTTATCATGGGTGTGTGTGCATACATGTTTGCAGCACATGGTTGTGTGTGGGTGGGGGGCCAAATGTTAACGCTGAGCATCTTCACCTCTCCATCATATGTATTAAAGCAAAGCCTCTCCTTTGGTCCCAGAGCTCATCAACGGAGTATAGATTGGTGCTTCTCACCCTTCCTAATGCTGTGACCCTTTAAGATAGATCCTCATATTGTGGTGACCCCCCCAACCAGAAAATTATTTTTGTCACTTCATAACTGTAATTTTGCTACTATTATGAATTGTAATGTAAATATCTGTGTTTTTCAATGGTCTTAGGAGAGTCCTGTGAAAGAGTCGATTGACTCCCCGCCCCCCGCCCCCAAGGGTCCAGATCTCCAGCTTGTCCTGGGGCTTCCCTATCTGTGTGTCCTGTGTATTAGATTACAGAAGGGTGGTCCTGCCTACCTGAGATTTACATGGGCACTGTCTCCATCCACTGTATGCTAATTAGCTCTTAATCCAATGTACAAAATTATCATCATTGGAGGCATTTAGAAATGTTGGGTAAGCAGGGCAGTGGTGGCGCACGCCTTTGATCCCAAGCACTCGGGAGGCAGAGGCAGGCGGATTTCTGAGTTCGAGGCCAGCCTGGTCTACAGAGTGAGTTCCAGGACAGCCAGGGCTACACAGAGAAACCCGTCTCGGGGGAGGAGGGGAAGAAAAACCACTACCAACAACAAAAAACAAAAAAAGAGAAATGTTGTGTTTCAATCTCCTTATACACAGACCATCCTGCATCTTGTAAAACACGAGATTAGAAATACTCTTTAAGGTAGTCTGAATCTATGCATCTCTTCATGGCTGTGATATAGCATTATTGACTTTTGAGTAATTTCTCATAAGGTGAGGTAAACAACAGTGACCTTTGTAAGCACCCAGACTGGATGGAACATACACTGAAGAGATAGACGACAGAAGAGCCTCTCTCAGATTTGGCTCCTGTAGGTAAGAAATATAACACACAC
>JADRCD010245322.1:0-13024 GCA_019843815.1 Montemys delectorum | reverse complement strand
AGAGAGAGAGAGAGAGAGAGAGAGAGAGAGAGAGAGAGAGAGAGAGAAATGTAAATAAATCAGTATTATGTACTCCTCTATCCTATCTAGCTATGAGAAGCTAAATTGGTTACAGTACCAAACATGCAACTCTTGTTACTGAGTGGTCTTTAATTCCAATTAGAAAAGAATTCTTGCCTTTCAAGATAAAAGTCTCTATTGTACCATTAAAATACCTTATCATCCCTGTCATTTTTTAGGTTAATAAGCCTTATAGCTTGGTAGACCTTACAAATTCATAGGCCTTACAACTTGGGAGGAAGAGTATTATTGCCTTTATCTTTTATCAGTTTTGCAGTACTATGAGAAGAGTAAGTCCTCAAGGAAAAGGCTTCCAGGTCATTGCTATATCTTTCCTGAAGTACTGTATAGAAATGCATGATGCCTTCAGCAACACGATCTTATTAAGTCCTAGGAAACAAATAAATATAATACCAGTAGTCTATGTCATTTGGGGGAGTCCCATTGACTTCCCTAACCAATATTTATCTTCCTCTAACTCTATAAGTTAAAGAAAGATTACCTCATAATCTATGCTCAACAAATGATGAGTGAATGACTTATAGATCTAATATATTAAATGTGTTTTGTGTAACTTATACAACTATGCTATGAGTTCATATTTGTACCAAATAAATGCTTCTTAAAACTCATACATATTATATCACATGTTTTCAATATCTCCAACCCAAGAAAAAAGAAGTATATAAGTATTAAGAACAAATGACCAAATTATTCAAAACAAGAGACAAACATGCTAGACAAATAGCACATATAAACAACCAATGGAAGCATGCTTGAATTTGCTGAATGAATAACAATGGAGACTCAATCTCCCACATAGGCTGTTTTATGTGTTTGTCAATTTGTTTTAAGAGGTTTCCAGCATGAAAAATAAATATAATTCAAAAGTAATACAACAGGACAATGAAAGAGACAAAAACCAGTATTTGGAATAGAAACTACTAATGCTGACTACATTATAAATTAACCTACATGCAACATTCATATTTTTCAACATTCTACTTTTTAGTAGTACATATAATAAATCAATTATTTGAAAATTAAATAACATTTACTATGATTAAAATACAATTTAAATGTTTGTTAAATATGTGAGAAAATCTTTTATAAAAGAAAAATAAATTAAGAAATTGCTGTCTTACATTTCATTAGATATAATTTTAAAAACTGGGAAGTTTGCATAATTTTTATTGTTTAATATATATGTAATTTTTATGTTGATAGTCTCCTTTGTTGAAATTAGTTATTTATGACTGTGATCATTTTGTCTGCCTTACTTTTTTTTACTCTTGGAATAGAAAAAAACACAAGAATGAAAACAGGTACACTACATACTTGCAAATAACTGGGACTGTAGAAATGACTAGTAAACTTTTAAGGATGGTATAATCGTGAACTCTTTCATCATAGGTACAAAGATATATATATATATATATATATATATATATATATATATATATATCTGCATACACATACATGCACACATTTCCAAATAGTTTGATATGGGTGTTTATTCAGGGGTTGATTAAGTAAAAACCTTTTTGATGTGAGTAGTTAAGTAGGGTAAATATTTTCTGTTCTGGAATTTTACACAAAATGATGTGATAAAAGACTCAGTGGGTTAGACTGGAAGAACTGATTCATTAATTAAATTTGCTCTGAAAATTTTATAAATCTATATAATATATTCTGATAATTCCCACCCTATCTATCTACCTGTGCTTAAACTGAAACCTTGGGCATATTAGAAAACTATGCCTGGGACAAAATGATATGATCTGTTATCCCATGAGAATATGAATGTTTTTGAACCTGTATAAAGAAATTTTCTAATTGCTAGTCAGAGTTGCCAAGCCTCCCAGTCTTGGTGTCTGACTTATCCTTCATTTTTCCTGAGTCCTACCTCCTCTCTGGAACTAGTTCACTGCTGGGCTAACCCACAGGAAACTATCTTAAATATCCTTATATGCATAGATTTGTACTGTTTTAATCCTTCTCTTCAAGCTGGCTGATTCAAAATGTTCCTCTTTCCTACTGACTGAATTGCTCCGCTTGGACTCAAATTAATTCTGGGAATCTGTTTTAAGCTTCTGGTTCCTTCTCATTCTCTGGCTAGTTCTGTCTTCACCTGCCACCTGTATCTGTAAAAAAATCTTGGTAAAACTTCCTCTCCTCTCTCTCTCTCTCTCTCTCTCTCTCTCTCTCTCTCTCTCTCTCTCTCTCTCAAGAAAATGTGGGGATAGAGCAATGGCTCAGTGGTTATGATGGCTTAGTGCTCTTGTAGAAGAAGACCTACGTTCTGTTTCTAGTGTCTATGTCACAGCAAACCACCCTATAACTTCAGATCTAATGGTTACAGCACCTCTTGTGGTCTCCATTCGCCCTGTATGCACAAAGCATAAATGCAGACAAAATATTCATAGACATAAAGTAAACATACATTTTAAAATCTTTAAAGGGGGTTTATTTTTAGAATCTGAAATGTTTTAATCATACTATAATTGCAAAATAAAAATCAAGACACTACAACAGAACATCTATGTGTATAATATATTCCTGATCCTTCATCTATTTCCAGTGACATCCTTACATATATTATACATCCAAAATGAATAAAATCAAATGGATAAAGGATTGTTCATTTGGGGATATTGAGTATTAATTATATTGCTGATTTTCCCTCCATTCTCCACATGGTAACTTTACTTCTCTGTGTGCCTTTACTTTCTTGTGTTCATTTTTAGCCATTGCTTTTTCCAACATAAAAAAAAAAAAAAAACAAAAAAAAAACCTTTTCAGTTTGCAAAGATATGAGGTCCCATTAGATTGTCAGTTGAAAAAGAAGATTTGTACAAATGAAAGTTCATGAGATTTTCCTTTAGGGATGCATTCCTGTCAATTATATAAAATACAGACTTGTAGAAATGTGACATTTAGGAATACTCACACGCATAACTATTCCAACTAATAAACTGAGTTTTACTTACGTAATGTATTCCAATCACATGAAACTCATAAATGTAAGTATACTCTCAGAAGTGAATGCTATTACAATAAAGTAGTCTGCAATAAAACAATACGCAGCAAAAATACTAAAGCATAAAATGTACTGTGCTCTTGGTGCCTAATTTGCCAACATGCAGGTCAGCAAAATTTTTTAAGATTCATTCCTTTTCAAAGTTTTTTTGAGTAAGTTTTTCTTAGAATAAATTCATTGTAAATGATGTTATTCTCTCTAAAGCATTGTTGATGTAGGAAAAAACACAGGTAATATTGAGAAATAAATAAACAATCTTCAATGATATTTGATAAAATAATGTAATGGGCTAGGTGTGTATGCATGTAAATATATGTTCATACATATCTATGTATGTATCCATGCATGCATGTATGAGCAGTTACTGTGTTAATGCCAAAACATTCTGAGATAAACAATCTTGAGGAATGCCTTTTTGATATATTATTTTAAAAAGTGTCTTATTTTGAGATATAAAAACATGAAACAGCTAAAATACCGACAGTCAATTCCATATAATTATCCCAGGAGGGGATGCCCTGGACAAAAAGAAATGAAATCAGCTGCTGTCTCACTTATCATTATGGAAATGGATGTTCTGACTAAATAGACTCTTTATTCTAGAAGAAGGAGATGCATGAATGTTCTTTACAGAGAATTAATTTTAAGAATTACATACAGAAAACAAACACAGAAGCTAAGCCTTCATTGCACCAATCCCTGTCATACACTTCTTTCTTTTTGCATAGATTTCTGGATGTAACTTGCAGATTCTGCTCTAGTGCCTGCCTGCATGAGACTATGATTTCTGTCATGACAAAAATGGACTATAGCTCCAAAACTGTAAACAGGTTCCTAAATAAATGTTGTTTTGTTTTGTCTTTTTATTTTTTATAAGATTTGCTTTGGTTTTTGGTGTCTCTTCACAGCAATAGAAGAGTGGCAAAGATATTCAATGTTTATATATATATATCTATTTTTTTACTTTATTGATTGAAGACATTTAGCATTATTCTATAATTTGGCTATCACCAGTATTGCAGTAATGAACGTTACATGTAAGAGATTTTTACCATCATTATATTTTAAATAAATACAGGAGGAAATAACTTAGGGACTTAGATATCTCAGTGTTTAACATGTTGTATAAATTGGTAATTTTTCCCACATTACCTCTACTGTGTTAAAATTCTACCAGCAGTCTCTGATGGTTTCCACTTCTCAACAACCATGTCAACAGTCACAATAGTCACAATAGAAATTCTAAAGAAATTTATTATAAAAAGGTGAAATAATACTTCATTATAGTTTGATGTTTGTTTTGCTAGTGAATAATGAAATTCAATATATTTTCAGATGGTAATTGACAATTTTTACATCCTTCTTGGAGCTGTTTCTATATTACTCTCTAGTAGTTTTTAGTCTACTTGGTGTTTACGAGTGAGATGTGAAAGTTATTTATAAAGTAAGTATATAAGTCTCTTAAGGTATTTTATCACTGGGTCACATTTAGTCTCTTACTTTAAATAATATTTTAAAGAATAAGTCAATAATATTTTTTATGATTACACTTTCACTATCCTACTTATGACCTATCCCTTAAACTACAATAAGAGATACTTGCTCCTAGAATTTTGTAAGAATTCTCAAGTTCTAAATCTTACATTTATATTTTAGGCCCTTTATCTGTTACATTTCTAGTATATCTTGCATCATGCAAAGATACATACTCATTCTCTAGCTTGGAAATGTCCAAGTGTCTAATATCACTTGCTGAAAAAAAATTCAAACAATCTCAAAGAAACGCAACTGAAAATACATTTAAACATTTATATCTTTGCCAGGTGGTGGTGGTGCACACCTTTAATCCCAGCACTTGAGAGGCAGAGGCAGGCAGATATCTGAGTTGGAGGCCTGCCTGGTCTACAGAGTGAGTTCCAGGTCAGCCAGGGCTACATAGAGAAATCCTGTCTTGAAAAAAACCAACCAACCAACCAACCAACCAACCAACCAACCAACCAACCAACCAACAAACAAACGGACAAAAAACCATTTATATCTCCATTTTTAGTTTTTTATATCCTCAACTCCAGAAAAGGAGTTCTTCTCTAGGCTTGGCTTATAATAAATGTTAAAAAAAAGATGCTTTACATAAAATGCTACATAAGAACCAAAATAAATGGGAACATAAATCAAACAGGGTATGGTCAACCAATAAATAAAACCAAAACATCATTCTGTTAATTAATTTTCTCTTTTTTATGACAAAATCTTAAAAAGAAGTCACCTAAAGACTGGAAATTAAATTTTGTCCATGGCTTGAGAGTATAGACACCGTAAGGAAGAAGGTATGAGCTTCAAAGTAATTCCTCACTGGTGATAGAAATAGGAAGACCCTTGCTCATGTCTGAGTGAATCAAGAATGAAAATAAACAGGAGAAATAGGCAGGCAAAGAAAAATTTCAAGTATTTGGTTCTATACTTTTACCAGATAGGTCCTGAATTCCAAAGCTTTCACTGTCTCCATGAACAGTGATGCCAGCTAAGGACCCAGAGTTCAAACACTGGAATCTTCTCCAGACACTTTATGTCCAAACAATAACAGTTTACCACTGGTCTTCACAGGCTTATGGGGATGTCATAATGCCAAATGAATTCTGCTGAACATCAAGTGACTACATAATGTTAAGTTTTTTACAATATTCAGAGCCTCCTCTGAGATTTACAACTATTTGCTAATTGCTAACAATTACAAAATCAAATAGCAATGCACATGTTTATAATATACAATGACACAGAATAAACATTCCCATTATGAAAGTAAGGAGTTGGAGAGTAGCCAGGAAAGATGAGATCAAAGCAAGGTCCCAACTCCATATCTCTATTTCTCTATTGGGGCTCATGATGACATTGTCATTCTTTCAACTTTGTTGCCTAGGGTGCATGTGGCTTCTCTCTTAGGCTAGCACCATGTGGTGACTGTAACTGGCATAGAGAATGCTCAATACTTTTCCGGATAGCCCAAGTTGTCTATTTTTGTTGTTGTTAATAAGGGCTTGATTAACATGTATTTATATTTCTTATCTACTTATTTATTTACTTATTTGTTTGCTGTTTACATCCCAAATGCTTCTGCTTTCCTTCTCCCTGTCATTTAACTCCTCCCATATCCTATTTCCCTTCTCCTCTGAGAGGGTGCTCCCCTTCCCCTATCTTCCCATTCTGGTGCATCTAGTCTTTATAGGATTAGGTGCATCCTCTCGCACTGAGGCCAGAAAAGGCAGCCCTGTCACAGAACAGATTCCACAGTCAGGCTACAGCTTTAGTGACTGCCTCTTCTCCAATTGTTTGGGAACCCACAGGGAGACTGAGCTGCAAAACTGCTACATATATGCTGGAAGCCCATGTAGGCTCTTTAGTTGGTGGCTCATTCTCTAAGAGCTCTGAGGCTCAGCGTAGTTCAAACTGTTGGTCTTCCTGTGGAATTCTTATTCCCTTCAGGGCCATCAATCCTTCATCTAGCTCTTCTACAAGAGTCCCAGATCTCTATCCAATATATGGCAGTGGGTCTCTGCCATCAGTCTGAGTCAGCTGCTAAGCTGTCTCTTACAGAAGAGTTATGCTAGGCTCTTGCCTACAAGCATAACAGAGTATCACTAGCATCAGGGATTATTTTACCTCTGGCTTCACTCTCACAAACTCATAGACACATCCCTTACAGAAGTGTCACTGTGACCTTAGAGACTGTGACCTCACTAGACATTGTCAAGACTCTGAGCCTCTGTATGAATCTCAATTTCCTCATCATTGTAGTTTTTTTTTTTGTGTGGGCAAACCAGAACTACATAATTGATGCAAATTTTGTTGTCAACCCAAGAAGCATCCTGTTCCAGATTAGTCCATAGCTCCAGTGCTCTTGTGAGACTTTGAAGATGTAAATCAAAATAAGTTTGGATTATTCCATTATGGAGCTCTTAGTAGGAGGGAGTTTTCCCCTTCAAGATACTTTTTCTTTTTCAAATGCAAAGCTCAAATTTTAACTTTGATTACTAAACATTTTAAAAATACAATTATTTTTCCTGCCAGACATTTTTCCTCACTAAATTTGGATTTTTCATATACTTCTGCTCCATTTGATGCTCTCACTATAGATCTGTGTAAAAATAAGTAATAGCCATGAGTACATGGTATGCTGTCTTAAAGTTATCTCTGCTATATCAATTACTCGATTTTTATTCAATATTCCTCAAATTACAGGACAGGAGAAAATGCAGTTAAAATCTTCACCAGTATATAGTACATGTTATCTGTTGTAGAATTCCCAGTAGAGATTCTTGTTCTATTTTTAAACCTTATGTTCCTGCTCTTCACTGCATTAAGTAGCATATTGGTATTACCAGGTTTACTAGGTTCACTAGGATGCCCATTCAAGCTCTGATAAGACCACAGCTTTAGGGTTTCCACATTCCCAACAAAACAAATCATAATCCTCAAAACATATGGTCAGGATTCTCAGAGTAATAATCCTACTGACCAGTACTGATAATCTGAATTACTTTTCTTATTGCTCTGATCTAATACCTGACAAGACACAATTTAAGTGATGAGAGGTTTATTTTGGCTTACAAGATGTTCTCTCAAATCATGAGATAAAATCTAAGTCACAGCTACCAACATTTGTAGATTTTTCTAAAAATAAAAAATAAAAAGGTGCCCCAGTTGTAAACCAAGCATCAACTGTAGAAGCCTATGAATGCTTTTTTTCATCCAAGAAACAATCTATACTACTGTAAATCTGACTTATAAGTCCTTAAAAACTAACATAAAAATTTAAAGGTAAAATTTAGTGGCAGGTGATGGATCAAAGTTTTAAGAACTCTTCCTGCTATTGCAGAGGACTGTGGCTCAGTTCTGTACTGGCTGGTTTTGTGTCAACTTGACACAAGCTGGAGTTATCACAGAGAAAGGAGCTTCCATTGAGAGTATGCCTCAATGAGATGCAGCTGTAAGGCATTTTCTCAACTAGTGATTAAGGAGGAAGGGCCCCTTGTAGGTGGTGCCATCCCTCTGCTGGTAGTCTTGGGTTCTATAAGAAAGCAAACTGAGCAAGTAAGAGGAAGCAAGCCAGTAAGTATCATCCCTCTATGGCCTCTGCATCAGCTCCTGCTTCCTGACCTGCTTGAGATCCAGTCCTGACTTCCTTTGGTGATGAACAGCAGTGTGGAAGTGTACGCTGAATAAACCCTTTCCTCCTCAATTTGCTTCTCAGTTGTGATATTTTGTGCAGGAATAGAAACCCTGACTAAGACAGGTTGCAAACAATACGACAGCTAATAATCACCCATACATTTCAGGAGATCTGAGATCTATCATCCCTCCATGGCATCATTCACATAAAATAACAAATATACCTTTTAAATAAAACTTAATTACAGAATTAATAACATTGTAAAAATACTGAGAAATGTATACAATACAAATATGTAAAATAAAATAACATAACAAAAGCAGAACTTATGCTGAAGGAATAAAATGAAAAGGAATAACTAAAGCATGGGACCTGTGTGAGATAGGCAGGAGAATTATAAGCCTCATAGCAATGTAAGCCTGCCACATAGGCCTAAGAATAAGCAAACAAGATGTTAGCTATCATAAGAGCTGGCAATTCAGGAAGACATAAAAATCATAGATATGGAGGAGGAACAAGTCTGGGCCTGCAAGACGTGTCCTTGGGCAGGCTCTGAATAATGGGCCATATGATCCTCTTAGAGATAGTTTAAGGTCAGCCAGAAACTCCTGAATAGCACCCCACTCTTTGGAATTTCCCTATGCTCTGATCTGCACGTATTCTAGCTGGATTTGAAGTAGCCAATTATGTATTGCTATGCTAATTCCTTTGTTCCCCTAGACCTCCTTCCTATAAAAACCCCTAACCCCTGAGCCTCGAGGTCGATCCCTCTGTCTCCTGAGTGAGATATGGGTCCATCCGGAGCTCCGATATTAAACTACCTCGTGTGTTTACATCAAGATGGTCTCTCGTGTTTCCTTGGGTGCACGTTCTCCTGGGACTTGAGTGAGGGTCTCCCTACGGGGGTCTTTCAATGCAAAGAATCAATGGGATCCATGAATGTGACTAGTGTTATCAACCATTATTTGTTAGTAAGAAAAATAACCCTAAAGAAAGGTTCTACTGACAATATGATAGCACCCGCTAAAGATAAAGCATAAACTCAAAATTTGAAGGTAATCACAGTAGGAATCTGCTATGTTGTAATGTGAAAATAAATTATATATTATGCTTAAACAAGTGTTTACTGTTTTAAGTGGAATGAAACATACCAATTGTCTTTTGTAACAGTAATAGATTGAAGCGAAAAATCAACAGTGAAAAGAAAAATTCACAATTAATTCTAAAGAATAAACTATTGAAAAGGAAATAGACTAAAGAGAAAAATCACTAAGGCAAATATGAGAAAGGTGAAAATGAATACTGCAGGTCAAAACATCCAGAAGAAAGAGAGAGCAATGCTGAGTCAAGATTATTGTAGGAACTTAAAGTTTAAAATGATTCAGCTGAAAGGCATAGATTGAGAAGCAAAAATGAGATGGTTACACTAAATCTGAATTTTCAAAAGAAAAATCATATTGAATATATGAACAGAAGCAAATGAAAGAAAATATAGAAATCATTACCAAAAACTGACTAAAGCAAGTGTTTTTTTTTGTTTTGGTTTTTTTGTTTGTTTGTTTGTTTGTTTGTTTTTTTGAGCAGGGTTTCTCTGTGTATCCCTGGCTGTCCTGGAACTCACTCTGTAGACCAGGCTGGCCTTGAACTCAGAGATCTGCCTGCTTCTGCCTCCCAAGTGCTGGGATTAAAGGCGTGTGCCACCACCGCCCGGCAAATGTTTTGATTTTAAAGCTATTCCTCAAAACTATATGATTTTAAGCATAATAATAAAATCTATAATTAAATAAAATGGCAAGTAAGAGAGAAAAATCAACTAATTGCTTAAAAGATTTCTTTTTAGATCATAAATAAATACTGTGAGTTTGTATTCAGCAAGGAATTCTATAATCTAGAACTAGTTAAATTTCTATTTATGTAAAATAAGTAATCTGGGTAGCAGAGAGTTAGAAACTAGAATTAGAAACCCAGCAACTAGAATGGAGACACACTTTAGAAATCTCATAGGAAAGATGAGTCCATGACTAAATCACATCAGTAGGAAATGTGATTAGAGTTATTTTTAATTGAAAATGGAGTTAGAGATGAAACAGAGGTTAAGAGTGTTTGTGGTACAATTATAAAGACCTGACAACACATCTCAATTTCCGGCAAACATCCATTGCTTCAACTCCAGGGAATCCAATGTCCTTTTCTCACCTCCACTTTTACAGGCCTTGCACTGTATTGTTGTTCCTGTGTCAAAGAATTACAGGGATGGAAATGGAGAGGAGCCTGAGGAAAAGAAGGCCAATGACAGGCCCAAAGTGTGATCCAGCTCAAGGGGAGGTCCCCAAGGCCTTACACTATTACTGGGACCATGGAGCGCTCACCAAAAGGGACCTATCACTACTGCCCTCCAAAAGACCCAACAATCAGCTGGAAGAGTCGGATGTAGATATTTGCACCCAAGCAATGGACAGAAGCAACTGACCTCTGTTGCTGAATTAGGGAATGCTGAAAGAAGCTGAGAGAAGGGCTACCCTATAGGAGGAGCAGCAGTCTCATTTAATCTGGACCCCCAAGATCTCTCAAACACTGGACCATCAAATAGGCAGGATACACCAGCTGATATGAGGCCCCTAACATATTTATAGCAGGGGACTGCAGGGTTTGTGTTCATTCAGAGATGATGCACCTAACCCTCAAGAGACTGGAGGCCCCAGGGAGTTTAGAGGTCAGGTGGGGTGGGGAGTGGGGGCATCCCCCTGGAGAAAGGGGGGTGGGGGAGGAAGTATGGGATGTAAAACAGTTGGAGGGTGGGGAATAAAGTATGTAGTGTAAATAAATAAATGAGAGAGAGAGAGAGAGAGAGAGAGAGAGAGAGAGAGAGAGAGAGAGAGAGACGGATCCAATGGCAGGCAACATATTCAGGGATAGCCCTGCTCTAGTTGTTGAGGGACGTTAATGAAGGCCAAGCTGTCCATCTGTACAAGGAGAGGTAAGGCAGAGATAGGATAGGTCCAGACCATACTCACTCTTTGGCTGTTGGATTTAATCTCTAGTAGTCCCCAAGGGTATAGATTAGTTGACTCTGTTGTTCTTCCTGTGGAGTTCCTATCCTCTTCAAGTCCGTCAATCTTTTTCCCTTCTCTTCCACAAGAGCCTCCAAGACAATTTTCCTCAAGACTCACAGTTTGGCTGTGAGTCTCTGCATCTTTTTTTATCAGCTCGTGGGTGGAGCCTCTTAGAGACAGTTATGCTAGGTATCTGTCTTCAAGAATAGCAGAGTATCATTAATAGTGTCAGGGATTGGTGCTTGCCCACAGAATGGATTTCAGTGTGGTTCAGTCATGGGTGGTCCCTCATTCTCTGCTATATCTTTGTCCCTGCACATCTTATAGGCAGGAGATATTTGGGGTTGAAGGTTTTGTGGATGAATTTCTCTCCTTACCTCTCCACTGCAAAGCCTGCCAGACTACAGGGCTTGGCCACTTCAGACTCCATATCCCTCATTGTTCACATTAATGCCTCTAGTCCATTTCAAGATGCTTTTGGTTCAGAGTGATAGCTATGGGTCTACTCTTATTCTACATGTTGACATCCATGTTTTCTAGTGGTTAAAGATGACATCTTTTCTCCACTGTAATCCTTTAGAAGTTCTGTTGAATATCAGGAGGCACTAGTAATGATCACTCATATTCTTCTTCTTCATCTTAGGTCCTTTTGTGTACAGTCAGTTTTTGTGTTATTATTCCACTGTCTTTTATAGGAAGAGTTGCTAAAATAGCTGGAAATCTAGTATGCAGATCATATTTGCCTTCTTTGTTTGCTCAATTGCTTTCAGTTTTCTAAAATAAAAGTTCTAGTTCTAACTATTAGCAAAGTAAAAATTAATATATTTCCAAACTAATGATAATACTGTCATAGGATAATAATTATGGCTCTATCATTAACCTTATAGAACCTTATATTTTTGAAATATATTTTATTCTGTAATTATTTCTTTCACTTTTGATATTCTAGTATAAATGCATCATTTTCCTCTCTTTTTCTCTGATCTTTCATAATCCTTTCTTATTTTTTAAATTCATGGTGTATTTTTTATTATTTGCATTTAAATAAGTGTGTGTGTTTATGTGATATTAATATATAAGTACAACCTGCTCAGTTTGTACATTATTGGAACATATATTTTCATGGTTGATCAGGAAGTACTAATCAATGGTGACACTGAATACTTATGAACTCTTTAAAAGGTAGCTTGAATGTGATTACCACAGTTCATTTGGTTTAGTTAATACATGTTAGTTTCTTCTTTGTTCTTGAAGTTAGTGTTTTTCCTAGAAACTTTTGGAGACTCTAGCTTATAATAAGTGCAAACACTCATAAGTTCTTGTACAGAGGAAGAACATTTTCTATTGGGCAAGGTCATCATCTTCAAATGAAAACACAGTTTCAGAACACACAGTGAGCACTGATGAAGGAATGTGACACCTGACTAAATAACCCAATCAACCTAGTAATCCCTGGAAATCTGTAGGATGATGGATAACCACACTGTCACACTCATATACTACATACGTACACAGTTATGATATGTCTACCTTAAAGGAGTTAAAAGGGAATTACCTTGTGACATGACAACAATGTCGAAACTATTCCCCAGAGATTAACAAATAAAAAGCTCCATGTAAAGAGTCAGTTAGGTTTTTTTGGCATTGTTTATTAGACCCCTTAAAATCTAATTATACTCTAATGAAATTTAAGGTGCTCTCAAG
>JADRCD010245321.1:0-12979 GCA_019843815.1 Montemys delectorum | reverse complement strand
AGAGAGAGAGAGAGAGAGAGAGAGAGAGAGAGAGAGAGAGAGAGAGAAATGTAAATAAATCAGTATTATGTACTCCTCTATCCTATCTAGCTATGAGAAGCTAAATTGGTTACAGTACCAAACATGCAACTCTTGTTACTGAGTGGTCTTTAATTCCAATTAGAAAAGAATTCTTGCCTTTCAAGATAAAAGTCTCTATTGTACCATTAAAATACCTTATCATCCCTGTCATTTTTTAGGTTAATAAGCCTTATAGCTTGGTAGACCTTACAAATTCATAGGCCTTACAACTTGGGAGGAAGAGTATTATTGCCTTTATCTTTTATCAATTTTGCAGTACTATGAGAAGAGTAAGTCCTCAAGGAAAAGGCTTCCAGGTCATTGCTATATCTTTCCTGAAGTACTGTATAGAAATGCATGATGCCTTCAGCAACACGATCTTATTAAGTCCTAGGAAACAAATAAATATAATACCAGTAGTCTATGTCATTTGGGGGAGTCCCATGGACTTCCCTAACCAATATTTATCTTCCTCTAACTCTATAAGTTAAAGAAAGATTACCTCATAATCTATGCTCAACAAATGATGAGTGAATGACTTATAGATCTAATATATTAAATGTGTTTTGTGTAACTTATACAACTATGCTATGAGTTCATATTTGTACCAAATAAATGCTTCTTAAAACTCATACATATTATATCACATGTTTTCAATATCTCCAACCCAAGAAAAAAGAAGTATATAAGTATTAAGAACAAATGACCAAATTATTCAAAACAAGAGACAAACATGCTAGACAAATAGCACATATAAACAACCAATGGAAGCATGCTTGAATTTGCTGAATGAATAACAATGGAGACTCAATCTCCCACATAGGCTGTTTTATGTGTTTGTCAATTTGTTTTAAGAGGTTTCCAGCATGAAAAATAAATATAATTCAAAAGTAATACAACAGGACAATGAAAGAGACAAAAACCAGTATTTGGAATAGAAACTACTAATGCTGACTACATTATAAATTAACCTACATGCAACATTCATATTTTTCAACATTCTACTTTTTAGTAGTACATATAATAAATCAATTATTTGAAAATTAAATAACATTTACTATGATTAAAATACAATTTAAATGTTTGTTAAATATGTGAGAAAATCTTTTATAAAAGAAAAATAAATTAAGAAATTGCTGTCTTACATTTCATTAGATATAATTTTAAAAACTGGGAAGTTTGCATAATTTTTATTGTTTAATATATATGTAATTTTTATGTTGATAGTCTCCTTTGTTGAAATTAGTTATTTATGACTGTGATCATTTTGTCTGCCTTACTTTTTTTTACTCTTGGAATAGAAAAAAACACAAGAATGAAAACAGGTACACTACATACTTGCAAATAACTGGGACTGTAGAAATGACTAGTAAACTTTTAAGGATGGTATAATCGTGAACTCTTTCATCATAGGTACAAAGATATATATATATATATATATATATATATATATATATATATATATCTGCATACACATACATGCACACATTTCCAAATAGTTTGATATGGGTGTTTATTCAGGGGTTGATTAAGTAAAAACCTTTTTGATGTGAGTAGTTAAGTAGGGTAAATATTTTCTGTTCTGGAATTTTACACAAAATGATGTGATAAAAGACTCAGTGGGTTAGACTGGAAGAACTGATTCATTAATTAAATTTGCTCTGAAAATTTTATAAATCTATATAATATATTCTGATAATTCCCACCCTATCTATCTACCTGTGCTTAAACTGAAACCTTGGGCATATTAGAAAACTATGCCTGGGACAAAATGATATGATCTGTTATCCCATGAGAATATGAATGTTTTTGAACCTGTATAAAGAAATTTTCTAATTGCTAGTCAGAGTTGCCAAGCCTCCCAGTCTTGGTGTCTGACTTATCCTTCATTTTTCCTGAGTCCTACCTCCTCTCTGGAACTAGTTCACTGCTGGGCTAACCCACAGGAAACTATCTTAAATATCCTTATATGCATAGATTTGTACTGTTTTAATCCTTCTCTTCAAGCTGGCTGATTCAAAATGTTCCTCTTTCCTACTGACTGAATTGCTCCGCTTGGACTCAAATTAATTCTGGGAATCTGTTTTAAGCTTCTGGTTCCTTCTCATTCTCTGGCTAGTTCTGTCTTCACCTGCCACCTGTATCTGTAAAAAAATCTTGGTAAAACTTCCTCTCCTCTCTCTCTCTCTCTCTCTCTCTCTCTCTCTCTCTCTCTCTCTCTCTCTCTCAAGAAAATGTGGGGATAGAGCAATGGCTCAGTGGTTATGATGGCTTAGTGCTCTTGTAGAAGAAGACCTACGTTCTGTTTCTAGTGTCTATGTCACAGCAAACCACCCTATAACTTCAGATCTAATGGTTACAGCACCTCTTGTGGTCTCCATTCTCCCTGTATGCACAAAGCATAAATGCAGACAAAATATTCATAGACATAAAGTAAACATACATTTTAAAATCTTTAAAGGGGGTTTATTTTTAGAATCTGAAATGTTTTAATCATACTATAATTGCAAAATAAAAATCAAGACACTACAGCAGAACATCTATGTGTATAATATATTTCTGATCCTTCATCTATTTCCAGTGACATCCTTACATATATTATACATCCAAAATGAATAAAATCAGGATAAAGGATTGTTCATTTGGGGATATTGAGTATTAATTATATTGTTGATTTTCCCTCCATTCTCCACATGGTAACTTTACTTGTTTGTGTGCCTTTACTTTCTTGTGTTCATTTTTAGCCATTGCTTTTTCCAACATAAAAAAACAAAACCTTTTCAGTTTGCAAAGATATGAGGTCCCATTAGATTGTCAGTTGAAAAAGAAGATTTGTACAAATGAAAGTTCATGAGATTTTCCTTTAGGGATGCATTCCTGTCAATTATATAAAATACAGACTTGTAGAAATGTGACATTTAGGAATACTCACACGCATAACTATTCCAACTAATAAACTGAGTTTTACTTACGTAATGTATTCCAATCACATGAAAGTCATAAATGTAAGTATACTCTCAGAAGTGAATGCTATTACAATAAAGTAGTCTGCAATAAAACAATACGCAGCAAAAATACTAAAGCATAAAATGTACTGTGCTCTTGGTGCCTAATTTGCCAACATGCAGGTCAGCAAAATTTTTTAAGATTCATTCCTTTTCAAAGTTTTTTTGAGTAAGTTTTTCTTAGAATAAATTCATTGTAAATGATGTTATTCTCTCTAAAGCATTGTTGATGTAGGAAAAAACACAGGTAATATTGAGAAATAAATGAACAATCTTCAATGATATTTGATAAAATAATGTAATGGGCTAGGTGTGTATGCATGTGAATATATGTTCATACATATCTATGTATGTATCCATGCATGCATGTATGAGCAGTTACTGTGTTAATGCCAAAACGTTCTGAGATAAACAATCTTGAGGAATGCCTTTTTGATATACTATTTTAAAAAGTGTCTTGTTTTGAGATATAAAAACATGAAACAGCTAAAATACCGACAGTCGATTCCATATAATTATCCCAGGAGGAGATGGCCTGGACAAAAAGAAATGAAATCAGCTGCTGTCTCACTTATCATTATGGAAATGGATGTTCTGACTAAATAGACTCTTTATTCTAGAAGAAGGAGATGCATGAATGTTCTTTACAGAGAATTAATTTTAAGAATTACATACAGAAAATAAACACAGAAGCTAAGCCTTCATTGCACCAATCCCTGTCATACACTTCTTTCTTTTTGCATAGATTTCTGGATGTAACTTGCAGATTCTGCTCTAGTGCCTGCCTGCATGAGACTATGATTTCTGTCATGACAAAAATGGACTATAGCTCCAAAACTGTAAACAGGTTCCTAAATAAATGTTGTTTTGTTTTGTCTTTTTATTTTTTATAAGATTTGCTTTGGTTTTTGGTGTCTCTTCACAGCAATAGAAGAGTGGCAAAGATATTCAATGTTTATATATATATATCTATTTTTTTACTTTATTGATTGAAGACATTTAGCATTATTCTATAATTTGGCTATCACCAGTATTGCAGTAATGAACGTTACATGTAAGAGATTTTTACCATCATTATATTTTAAATAAATACAGGAGGAAATAACTTAGGGACTTAGATATCTCAGTGTTTAACATGTTGTATAAATTGGTGATTTTTCCCAAATTACCTCTACTGTGTTAAAATTCTACCAGCAGTCTCTGATGGTTTCCACTTCTCAACAACCATGTCAACAGTCACAATAGTCACAATAGAAATTCTAAAGAAATTTATTATAAAAAGGTGAAATAATACTTCATTATAGTTTGATATTTGTTTTGCTAGTGAATAATGAAATTCAATATATTTTCAGATGGTAATTGACAATTTTTACATCCTTCTTGGAGCTGTTTCTATATTACTCTCTAGTAGTTTTTAGTCTACTTGGTGTTTACGAGTGAGATGTGAAAGTTATTTATAAAATAAGTATATAAGTCTCTTAAGGTATTTTATCACTGGGTCACATTTAGTCTCTTTAAATAATATTTTAAAGAATAAGTCAATAATATTTTTTTATGATTACACTTTCACTATCCTACTTATGACCTATCCCTTAAGCTACAATAAGAGATACTTGCTCCTAGAATTTTGTAAGAATTCTCAAGTTCTAAATCTTATATTTATATTTTAGGCCCTTTATCTGTTACATTTATAGTATATCTTGCATCATGCAAAGATACATACTCATTCTCTAGCTTGGAAATGTCCAAGTGTCTAATATCACTTGCTGAAAAAAAATTCAATCTCAAAGAAACGCAACTGAAAATACATTTAAACATTTATATCTTTGCCAGGTGGTGGTGGTGCACACCTTTAATCCCAGCACTTGAGAGGCAGAGGCAGGCAGATATCTGAGTTGGAGGCCAGCCTGGTCTACAGAGTGAGTTCCAGGTCAGCCAGGGCTACATAGAGAAATCCTGTCTTGAAAAAAACTAACCAACCAACCAACCAACAAACAAACAAACAAACAGACAAAAAAACATTTATATCTCCATTTTTAGTTTTTTATATCCTCAACTCCAGAAAAGGAGTTCTTCTCTAGGCTTGTCTTATAATAAATGTTAAAAAAAGATGCTTTACATAAAATGCTACATAAGAACCAAAATAAATGGGAACATAAATCAAACAGGGTATGGTCAACCAATAAATAAAACCAAAACATCATTCTGTTAATTAATTTTCTCTTTTTTATGACAAAATCTTAAAAAGAAGTCACCTAAAGACTGGAAATTAAATTTTGTCCATGGCTTGAGAGTATAGACACCGTAAGGAAGAAGGTATGAGCTTCAAAGTAATTCCTCACTGGTGATAGAAATAGGAAGACCCTTGCTCATGTCTGAGTGAATCAAGAATGAAAATAAACAGGAGAAATAGGCAGGCAAAGAAAAATTTCAAGTATTTGGTTCTATATTTTTACCAGATAGGTCCTGAATTCCAAAGCTTTCACTGTCTCCATGAACAGGGATGCCAGCTAAGGATCCAGAGTTCAAACACTGGAATCTTCTCCAGACACTTTATGTCCAAACAATAACAGTTTACCACTGGTCTGCACAGGCTTATGGGGATGTCATAATGCCAAATGAATTCTGCTGAACATCAAGTGACTACATAATGTTAAGTTTTTTACAATATTCAGAGCCTCCTCTGAGATTTACAACTATTTGCTAATTGCTAACAATTACAAAATCAAATAGCAATGCACATGTTTATAACATACAATGACACAGAATAAACATTCCCATTATGAAAGTAAGGAGTTGGAGAGTAGCCAGGAAAGATGAGATCAAAGCAAGGTCCCAACTCCATATCTCTATTTCTCTATTGGGGCTCATGATGACATTGTCATTCTTTCAACTTTGTTGCCTAGGGTGCATGTGGCTTCTCTCTTAGGCTAGCACCATGTGGTGACTGTAACTGGCATAGAGAATGCTCAATACTTTTCCGGATAGCCCAAGTTGTCTATTTTTGTTGTTGTTAATAAGGGCTTGATTAACATGTATTTATATTTCTTATCTACTTATTTATTTACTTATTTGTTTGCTGTTTACATCCCAAATGCTTCTGCTTTCCTTCTCCCTGTCATATAACTCCTCCCATATCCTATTTCCCTTCTCCTCTGAGAGGGTGCTCCCCTTCCCCTATCTTCCCATTCTGGTGCATCTAGTCTTTATAGGATTAGGTGCATCCTCTCGCACTGAGGCCAGAAAAGGCAGCCCTGTCACAGAACAGATTCCACAGTCAGGCTACAGCTTTAGTGACTGCCTCTTCTCCAATTGTTTGGGAACCCACAGGGAGACTGAGCTGCAAAACTGCTACATATATGCTGGAAGCCCATGTAGGCTCTTTAGTTGGTGGCTCATTCTCTAAGAGCTCTGAGGCTCAGGTTAGTTGAAACTGTTGGTCTTCCTGTGGAATTCTTATTCCCTTCAGGGCCATCAATCCTTCATCTAGCTCTTCTACAAGAGTCCCAGATCTCTATCCAATATATGGCAGTGGGTCTCTGCCATCAGTCTGAGTCAGCTGCTAAGCTGTCTCTTACAGAAGAGTTATGCTAGGCTCTTGCCTACAAGCATAACAGAGTATCACTAGCGTCAGGGATTATTTTACCTCTGGCTTCACTCTCACAAACTCATAGACACATCCCTTACAGAAGTGTCACTGTGACCTTAGAGACTGCGACCTCACTAGACATTGTCAAGACTCTGAGCCTCTGTATGAATCTCAATTTCCTCATCATCGTAGATTTTTTTTTTGTGTGGGCAAACCAGAACTACATAATTGATGCAAATTTTGTTGTCAACTCAAGAAGCATCCTGTTCCAGATTAGTCCATAGCTCCAGTGCTCTTGTGAGACTTTGAAGATGTAAATCAAAATAAGTTTGGATTATTCCATTATGGAGCTCTTAGTAGGAGGGAGTTTTCCCCTTCAAGATACTTTTTCTTTTTCAAATGCAAAGCTCAAATTTTAACTTTGATTACTAAACATTTTAAAAATACAATTATTTTTCCTGCCAGACATTTTTCCTCACTAAATTTGGATTTTTCATATACTTCTGCTCCATTTGATGCTCTCACTATAGATCTGTGTAAAAATAAGTAATAGCCATGAGTACATGGTATGCTGTCTTAAAGTTATCTCTGCTATATCAATTACTCGATTTTTATTCAATATTCCTCAAATTACAGGACAGGAGAAAATGCAGTTAAAATCTTCACCAGTATATAGTACATGTTATCTGTTGTAGAATTCCCAGTGGAGATTCTTGTTCTATTTTTAAACCTTATGTTCCTGCTCTTCACTGCATTAAGTAGCATACTGGTATTACCAGGTTTACTAGGTTCACTAGGATGCCCATTCAAGCTCTGATAAGACCACAGCTTTAGGGTTTCCACATTCCCAACAAAACAAATCATAATCCTCAAAACATATGGTCAGGATTCTCAGAGTAATAATCCTACTGACCAGTACTGATAATCTGAATTACTTTTCTTATTGCTCTGATCTAATACCTGACAAGACACAATTTAAGTGATGAGAGGTTTATTTTGGCTTACAAGATGTTCTCTCAAATCATGAGATAAAATCTAAGTCACAGCTACCAACATTTGTAGATTTTTCTAAAAATAAAAAATAAAAAGGTGCCCCAGTTGTAAACCAAGCATCAACTGTAGAAGCCTATGAATGCTTTTTTTCATCCAAGAAACAATCTATACTACTGTAAATCTGACTTATAAGTCCTTAAAAACTAACATAAAAATTTAAAGGTAAAATTTAGTGGCAGGTGATGGATCAAAGTTTTAAGAACTCT
The DNA here is from genome assembly GCA_019843815.1 of Montemys delectorum. Lineage (NCBI taxonomy): Eukaryota > Metazoa > Chordata > Mammalia > Rodentia > Muridae > Montemys > Montemys delectorum. The sequence goes on along the minus strand of JADRCD010245321.1, from coordinate 5,066 downwards.
TCCTGCTATTGCAGAGGACTGTGGCTCAGTTCTGTACTGGCTGGTTTTGTGTCAACTTGACACAAGCTGGAGTTATCACAGAGAAAGGAGCTTCCATTGAGAGTATGCCTCAATGAGATGCAGCTGTAAGGCATTTTCTCAACTAGTGATTAAGGAGGAAGGGCCCCTTGTAGGTGGTGCCATCCCTCTGCTGGTAGTCTTGGGTTCTATAAGAAAGCAAACTGAGCAAGTAAGAGGAAGCAAGTCAATAAGTATCATCCCTCTATGGCCTCTGCATCAGCTCCTGCTTCCTGACCTGCTTGAGATCCAGTCCTGACTTCCTTTGGTGATGAACAGCAGTGTGGAAGTGTACGCTGAATAAACCCTTTCCTCCTCAATTTGCTTCTCAGTTGTGATATTTTGTGCAGGAATAGAAACCCTGACTAAGACAGGTTGCAAACAATATGACAGCTAATAATCACCCATACATTTCAGGAGATCTGAGGTCTATCATCCCTCCATGGCATCATTCACATAAAATAACAAATATACCTTTGAAATAAAACTTAATTACAGAATTAATAACATTGTAAAAATACTGAGAAATGTATACAATACAAATATGTAAAATAAAATAACATAACAAAAGCAGAACTTATGCTGAAGGAATAAAATGAAAAGGAATAACTAAAGCATGGGACCTGTGTTGGATAGGCAGGAGAATTATAAGCCTCATAGCAATGTAAGCCTGCCACATAGGCCTAAGAATAAGCAAACAAGATGTTAGCTATCATAAGAGCTGGCAATTCAGGAAGACATAAAAATCATAGATATGGAGGAGGAACAAGTCTGGGCCTGCAAGACGTGTCCTTGGGCAGGCTCTGAATAATGGGCCATATGATCCTCTTAGAGATAGTTTAAGGTCAGCCAGAAACTCCTGAATAGCACCCCCCTCTTAGGAATTTCCCTATGCTCTGATCTGCACGTATTCTAGCTGGATTTGAAGTAGCCAATTATGTATTGCTATGCTAATTCCTTTGTTCCCCTAGACCTCCTTCCTATAAAAACCCCTAACCCCTGAGCCTCGAGGTCGATCCCTCTGTCTCCTGCGTGAGATATGGGTCCATCCGGAGCTCCGATATTAAACTACCTCGTGTGTTTACATCAAGATGGTCTCTCGCGTTTCCTTGGGTGCACGCTCTCCTGGGACTTGAGTGAGGGTCTCCCTACGGGGGTCTTTCAATGCAAAGAATCAATGGGATCCATGAATGTGACTAGTGTTATCAACCATTATTTGTTAGTAAGAAAAATAACCCTAAAGAAAGGTTCTACTGACAATATGATAGCACCCGCTAAAGATAAAGCATAAACTCAAAATTTGAAGGTAATCACAGTAGGAATCTGCTATGTTGTAATGTGAAAATAAATTATATATTATGCTTAAACAAGTGTTTACTGTTTTAAGTGGAATGAAACATACCAATTGTCTTTTGTAACAGTAATAGATTGAAGCTAAAAATCAACAGTGAAAAGAAAAATTCACAATTAATTCTAAAGAATAAACTATTGAAAAGGAAATAGACTAAAGAGAAAAATCACTAAGGCAAATATGAGAAAGGTGAAAATGAATACTGCAGGTCAAAACATCCAGAAGAAAGAGAGAGCAATGCTGAGTCAAGATTATTGTAGGAACTTAAAGTTTAAAATGATTCAGCTGAAAGGCATAGATTGAGAAGCAAAAATGAGATGGTTACACTAAATCTGAATTTTCAAAAGAAAAATCATATTGAATATATGAACAGAAGCAAATGAAAGAAAATATAGAAATCATTACCAAAAACTGACTAAAGCAAGTGTTTTGTTTTGTTTTGTTTTTTTTTTGTTTGTTTGTTTGTTTGTTTGTTTTTTGAGCAGGGTTTCTCTGTGTATCCCTGGCTGTCCTGGAACTCACTCTGTAGACCAGGCTGGCCTTGAACTCAGAGATCTGCCTGCTTCTGCCTCCCAAGTGCTGGGATTAAAGGCGTGTGCCACCACCGCCCGGCAAATGTTTTGATTTTAAAGCTATTCCTCAAAACTATATGATTTTAAGCATAATAATAAAATCTATAATTAAATAAAATGGCAAGTAAGAGAGAAAAATCAACTAATTGCTTAAAAGATTTCTTTTTAGATCATAAATAAATACTGTGAGTTTGTATTCAGCAAGGAATTCTATAATCTAGAACTAGTTAAATTTCTATTTATGTAAAATAAGTAATCTGGGTAGCAGAGAGTTAGAAACTAGAATTAGAAACCCAGCAACTAGAATGGAGACACACTTTAGAAATCTCATAGGAAAGATGAGTCCATGACTAAATCACATCAGTAGGAAATGTGATTAGAGTTATTTTTAATTGAAAATGGAGTTAGAGATGAAACAGAGGTTAAGAGTGCTTGTGGTACAATTATGAAGACCTGACAACACATCTCAATTTCCGGCAAACATCCATTGCTTCAACTCCAGGGAATCCAATGTCCTTTTCTCACCTCCACTTTTACAGGCCTTGCACTGTATTGTTGTTCCTGTGTCAAAGAATTACAGGGATGGAAATGGAGAGGAGCCTGAGGAAAAGAAGGCCAATGACAGGCCCAAAGTGTGATCCAGCTCAAGGGGAGGTCCCCAAGGCCTTACACTATTACTGGGACCATGGAGCGCTCACCAAAAGGGACCTATCACTACTGCCCTCCAAAAGACCCAACAATCAGCTGGAAGAGTCAGATGTAGATATTTGCACCCAAGCAATGGACAGAAGCAACTGACCTCTGTTGCTGAATTAGGGAATGCTGAAAGAAGCTGAGAGAAGGGCTATCCTATAGGAGGAGCAGCAGTTTTATTTAATCTGGACCCCCAAGATCTCTCAAACACTGGACCATCAAATAGGCAGGATACACCAGCTGATATGAGACCCCTAACATATTTATAGCAGGGGACTGCAGGGTTTGCGTTCATTCAGAGATGATGCACCTAACCCTCAAGAGACTGGAGGCCCCAGGGAGTTTAGAGGTCAGGTGGGGTGGGGAGTGGGGGCATCCCCCTGGAGAAAGGGGGGTGGGGGAGGAAGTATGGGATGTAAAACAGTTGGAGGGTGGGGAATAAAGTATGTAGTGTAAATAAATAAATGAGAGAGAGAGAGAGAGAGAGAGAGAGAGAGAGAGAGAGAGAGAGAGAGAGACGGATCCAATGGCAGGCAAGATATTCAGGGATAGCCCTGCTCTAGTTGTTGAGGGACGCCAATGAAGGCCAAGCTGCACATCTGTACAAGGAGAGGTAAGGCAGAGATAGGATAGGTCCAGACCATACTCACTCTTTGGCTGTTGGATTTAATCTCTAGTAGTCCCCAAGGGTATAGATTAGTTGACTCTGTTGTTCTTCCTGTGGAGTTCCTATCCTCTTCAAGTCCGTCAATCTTTTTCCCTTCTCTTCCACAAGAGCCTCCAAGACAATTTTCCTCAAGACTCACAGTTTGGCTGTGAGTCTCTGCATCTTTTTTTATCAGCTCGTGGGTGGAGCCTCTTAGAGACAGTTATGCTAGGTATCTGTCTTCAAGAATAGCAGAGTATCATTAATAGGGTCAGGGATTGGTGCTTGCCCACAGAATGGATTTCAGTGTGGTTCAGTCATGGGTGGTCCCTCATTCTCTGCTATATCTTTGTCCCTGCACATCTTATAGGCAGGAGATATTTGGGGTTGAAGGTTTTGTGGATGGATTTCTCTCCTTACCTCTCCACTGCAAAGCCTGCCAGACTACAGGGCTTGGCCACTTCAGACTCCATATCCCTCATTGTTCACATTAATGCCTCTAGTCCATTTCAAGATGCTTTTGGTTCAGAGTGATAGCTATGGGTCTACTCTTATTCTACATGTTGACATCCATGTTTTCTAGTGGTTAAAGATGACATCTTTTCTCCACTGTAATCCTTTAGAAGTTCTGTTGAATATCAGGAGGCACTAGTAATGATCACTCATATTCTTCTTCTTCATCTTAGGTCCTTTTGTGTACAGTCAGTTTTTGTGTTATTATTCCACTGTCTTTTATAGGAAGAGTTGCTAAAATAGCTGGAAATCTAGTATGCAGATCATATTTGCCTTCTTTGTTTGCTCAATTGCTTTCAGTTTTCTAAAATAAAAGTTCTAGTTCTAACTATTAGCAAAGTAAAAATTAATATATTTCCAAACTAATGATAATACTGTCATAGGATAATAATTATGGCTCTATCATTAACCTTATAGAACCTTATATTTTTGAAATATATTTTATTCTGTAATTATTTCTTTCACTTTTGATATTCTAGTATAAATGCATCATTTTCCTCTCTTTTTCTCTGATCTTTCATAATCCTTTCTTATTTTTTAAATTCATGGTGTATTTTTTATTATTTGCATTTAAATAAGTGTGTGTGTTTATGTGATATTAATATATAAGTACAAGCTGCTCAGTTTGTACATTATTGGAACATATATTTTCATGGTTGATCAGGAAGTACTAATCAATGGTGACACTGAATACTTATGAACTCTTTAAAAGGTAGCTTGAATGTGATTACCACAGTTCATTTGGTTTAGTTAATACATGTTAGTTTCTTCTTTGTTCTTGAAGTTAGTGTTTTTCCTAGAAACTTTTGGAGACTCTAGCTTATAATAAGCGCAAACACTCATAAGTTCTTGTACAGAGGAAGAACATTTTCTATTGGGCAAGGTCATCATCTTCAAATGAAAACACAGTTTCAGAACACACAGTGAGCACTGATGAAGGAATGTGACACCTGACTAAATAACCCAATCAACCTAGTAATCCCTGGAAATCTGTAGGATGATGGATAACCACACTGTCACACTCATATACTACATACGTACACAGTTATGATATGTCTACCTTAAAGGAGTTAAAAGGGAATTACCTTGTGACATGACAACAATGTCGAAACTATTCCCCAGAGATTAACAAATAAAAAGCTCCATGTAAAGAGTCAGTTAGGTTTTTTTGGCATTGTTTATTAGATCCCTTAAAATCTAATTATACTCTAATGAAATTTAAGGTGCTCTCAAG
>JADRCD010245316.1:0-10010 GCA_019843815.1 Montemys delectorum | reverse complement strand
CACACACACACACACACACACACACACACACACACACACACACACAAAAGACAGAACCTCCAACCCAATGTGCCTGAAATAAAGTTGCTATAGAGATGATGCCTGACGGCTGCACCGCAAAGTGGTGCTCTGATATTAGTGAGGGAGGCAGTGAGTGGCAGCATCCCTGGTACCAGAGCTCAAGATGCTGTGCTTCAGTGGACCCCCTTCCCTCTTCTCTCGGGTTATTGACAGACTCTGGACTTTAACAAACTGCTCCTTTTCCTTCAGAAGATTAGGGTCTTTGTTCAGTGACAGGCAAGGCGTCTGGAGAAGACAGCTAGTCACACTGGATGAAAACAGGCAACGGGGCTGGTGAACCTTGCTCCCTTCCTCTTCGGCACCCTGAGTACTGCACTCTGACAAGTTTTTCTTGAGTTTGCAAAAGACAAGGAAAGTTCAACTAGGAATTCCCCAGACAGCAACCCCAGCCGTAGCCCCAGCGTAGGTGCGGGTGACGTGGACAGGGTGTGTTGCTGCAAGCATGTGACTTGTCCAACATTGTGCCCTTTAAATGTCTGGTCTTGCCCTCATCATCACCTGAGGAGAATGGCCGCTCAAGGGCAGAGCATGCTTTGCTTTCTCCAAGGAAAATGTGCTTTTTCTCAACCATCTGACGAAGCCCTGACCATAAAAATGTGCATCTCTATGCTTTGCTTTGCTTTCTCCTTCAGTGACTCCCTGTGGCCTTTATCAGGCCACATTGCTAAACTCAGAAGGACAGAGAAGTCATAACCACATGGGAGCAGGCTCCTGCCTTCCAGCACAGCAGGATCTGGGCGGCTGGGACAGCCATTGCTCAGAGCCCAGGCTGGCTGGCCATTAGCTTGGGGCACATCCTCTTCTACTGCCTCCTGTGAGTCACTCGGGTAACCAGGACAACTGCAGTGGAAACAAACAGCTTGTCATCCCAGGTGGAGGTCCCAGCCCAAGGCATAGTTGTGACAGTAGTTGAAATCTAGCAAGGTTGGGCCTGTCCCTGGGACAGTAGTAGGAAGCCACATCAGTGGCAGCAGGAAACCCGGGGCACTAAAAAGGCCCGATTTGCCATTTCTGATGTCAGAATCTCCCAAAGAAAAGGAACGTGAAGAGGAACAGGAAGGGCAGAGTGGTGCCAGGTGAATTCCCACAGAAGTATTGCACCACGGGCCACAGATCTTTTCCTCCCGCCTCATCCCACACTCACATCCCAGGCTCCCTCCTCTCCTACCTCTGCACCCACGCTGCTGAACCTTTGAGGCAGCAACTTTGTAGGCATTGTTCTGTCCTGTTGGCCTGGGAATCTTATGTTCTCTAGTTTCAGTGAGCTGTGTGGCGCTTGCTCTCCTTGCTATCCTGATAGACATTCTGTGTGCATCTTCTGGCTGAAAAGAAACAGAGAGAGAGAGAGAGAGAGAGAGAGAGAGAGAGAGAGAGAGAGAGAGAGAGAGAGAGAGAGAGAGCTTAGATTCCAAACAGCATCCCCGGGGTGTGAGGAACACAGAGTGCCTGCTGCCTGGGAGTGCTGTCTGGGTGCTTGTGCAGTGTGCTGCAGTGGACACAAGCTCTCTGAGCTGCTGACCTTAAAGAGAGTGACAGACTCCTTGCTTGCAGGTAGGGTGAGTCACTCTGTTGACATCTGCAGGTGTTTGAATGTCCACTTCTTCCTATGGCTTGTGCTTCTCCAATAGCAACTCTGGGTCCGCCTTGGCTTTGAGCTCTTTATCACAGAGCTCGGCGCATTTCAGACAGCCAGTGAGTGCGTGCTAAAGTGTGCACCTCCTCTGTGTCGGCTTCTAGGAGCCCTTGCTATCCTTGGGCAATGTGCTACTCAGCCCCCTTCTCTGTCCATAGCATCATGGGAGCCCTAAGGATGGCTTCTTTTCCTTTTCTCCACCCAGTTCTCCTCTAGAGTCTAAGTGTTGTTCCCTGAGTCCTTGAAGCCTACAAGACTTTTCACACAGGGACAACATATGTCAGATGCTCTAATAGGCTGAAGAAATGGAATGTTAATAAATGGCTTGGAAAAAAAACTCAAGGAAAAGCAGTACCTTGAGTTGGCATCTTGTGTTCAACTCACACACAATGGCTACACCACCATTCCCTCACTGTACCACCACTGTCCTTGGTAATTGGTGAGATTAATTCCATTCCAGGAGCCCAGATCCCCTTAGGGAAACCACTGGCTCTGCAGATGCTGTTTTTTTAAGCTTCATGTTGTGTTCGGTGGCAAATGCATCCTACAATTGTTGTCCTGGTCCCAGCTAGCTCATCTCCCCAGCCACCCACAAGGGCTCACAATTTCTTCCTTGCTGTGGTTGGGGTGAGATTTCTTGTGTGTTGGGGGCCTGATCCCTGGAATGGAAGAACTGAGAGCTAGAAGAACCTCCAAGAGATGAAGCCTAGTGGGAACAACTTAGGTCGTTAGAGATGTGCCCCCAGAAGGGAGTTTAGTACTTCTCTGAGTCGTTCCCAAGAAAGGTCTATTAGATAAGGAGCAGCCTGATCCCTATGCCTCTCCCTTGCTTCCTTTACCAAGATGTAATTCCTTGCTCTGGAATACACTCTTGCCATTTCCGTCCTCATGTGACTTGGAACAGCCAAGGCGGCCCTCACCAGGGCTGAACAACACTAGGACCTCAGGCCTTCAAAACTATTTGTCATAAAATAGCCTTGTTTATTTCATTATGGTATCAAAAAAAAACCTAATACACACTTGATCTACTTCAGAGTATCTGCTTAAATGAGTGCTGGATGACATGGCTGTTGCAAACATACTGATGCTTGCTTGTCTATAGTATGTCGATGATAGTCATATATCAGACTTCATCTGCTCCACACCCCCACTTCCATTACAGTGCAGACATATACCTGTCACAAACATACTCAAGAAACTCAAGAACGATACAGCCCCTCATTTGAACCCTGAGCTCTCTCCTACATGTGGAATTTCTTGAAGTACAGATAAAGAGGGGCCTATGGAGTATCAGCCATATCCTGAGAATGATGACCCTAAAAACTGTGATAGCTCATTGGATAGCTCAACTCTATACCCCACATGACATGAAAATCCATGAAAAACTCCACGTGGGTACCAAAGACCAGCCATGCCCCTATCTCGTTGGGCCAGCTCAGTGTATATTATTGAATTCCTTAGTCTCAGCAGTGTAATAAGCACACATCCAGCAGCAATTATAACAGAGGGGGAGGGGAGATGGAGGAAAGGGGAAAGACCTCAGCAGTTCCAGTGGTCTGAAGAAACATCTCCAGAGCATCTAAACATGGGCTCTGGAGAAGGTGAAGGTCAGGGACCAGCAGGCAGCTATGATCGCCCATGAACTCAGCCTGCCCATTTAAGGCAGACCGAGCTTGACCTGAGAGTATCCGGCACAGGAAAGGTGGGCGCCAGCCCTGCCTGTGAGACTGTCTCACAGTCATTTGGACGGCCTTGCTTAAGGCTACGCAGTAGTGGGAGCAGGTGGGGCTGGGGGTAGTGGATTGGAGCATCGGTACAGTGTAGCTTCTCCGGGCCAGAGCCACTGCTGTGCCTTCTATGTTTCATCTAGAACTGAGTTCTGAGTCAGGTTTACACTTGAGTTAACTCACTTAAATGCTGGGAGCATTAAGAGATCTTCCAGGTTGGGACACATGACTATGCTATAAAGATGTTTTATTTGGGGTGTTTGTTGTTGTTGTTGTTGTTGTTGTTGTTGTTGTTGTTGTGTTTGCTTTCTCTCCTAAGTGTAGGGATGAAGTTCAGATCACTGAAGTGACCTGCTCAAGACCACAAACATATCGGAGACATGGGTCTTTCAATGCTTCATTCACAAAAGTTGCCTCTTTTGAAACTCCAAATAGTGACCATTATCTGGTCTGTGGCTCAGCATGGAGCCCAGGCAGGAGGTGATCCAGCAATAGTCAGACTTACTCCATCAGGCACAGCACCCGTGTTCCTCCAGGTTGCCCTCTTGAGAGGCAGTGATGTCCAAGTGCTTACTTAGTTCACGGCTGAGAACATGGAATCAGAAGGCCACTGAGTTTAACACTTACACACGGACTGGACTACCTGTTTGAGGCTGAGAGAAAAGTAAAACCTATGGTCATCTGTTCTCTGCCTGTAAAATGTAATTAGAACAGGCAGCTGCTTCACCCAGTTCCTTTGAGTTAGGCTAATCAGTGTAAAGCACTCAGAACTCTGCTTGGCACAGCTGTAAGTATTCAACTTATTATTGTTGTTAATGCCAGCTGTTCTTTGTTTATGTGATCACCTTATTCATATGTTAGAAGATTTTAAAACATAGGAAGAGGAGGAAGAGAGCTTGACCTGAGTAGCTGAAGAAAAGAGGAGGGAGGGAGAGAAGGAAGCAGCAGAAGAAAGGGGAAAGGAGGAAGAGGAAAGATGGGGGGAGGAGAGAAAGAATTGTGAAGAGATGGCAAACTATCAGCAGTTGTTGCAGGCCCTAGACCTCCGCAGCCACATGCTGTCACCCCTATGAGGCTAAGCCAGGCAAGGCATTTGAACTGGGCCTTCTCAGAAACAATTACAATGGCTAAGGAGCACAGACAACCTGATTTCTCTCTTCCCCCAGGCTTTGCTCTTCTCCACTCAACACACGGGCCCCAGTGCAGTATGATCACAATACAAAGCACAAATGAAGCCACTGTGTAACCAGGCAGCCAGCAGCTCCGTGCTGCCTCAGACATAGGGCAGACAGGCATCTGCTTCTTGGCCTGGCTCTCGGGGTCCAGTGCAAAATGTCTCATATTTGGAGCTTACTCCAGGCTTCCTCCCTGAAGAACCTATATGCTAGCTTATTATGGTTCTCTTACTCTCTGGTTCCTCCTCACAGGACCCAGTCAGCGCTTTCCCCCAGGGAGCTGCTGGTGCCTGTCTTTGTTTGTTTCCCCTAAAGGTGGAGCATATGAGGAAGAGAACTGAAGTGATGCTTGTTGTGATAGAGAATTGGTTTTGATGAGGAAACAGAGGGGCTGGGAGGCTGTGAATATGTCCCTTGCGTGTGTGCACAACACCCTCTCTAGAGAACACCCTCTCTAGAGAGAGGATTGCAAGAGGCTTGTGGAAAAAGTATTGTAGGATTTCGATTAGTTAGGTGTCCTATCTATTATAATATGCAAATTCTCAATCCTCGGTGACTTAATACAATAGATGTTTATTTCTCTGTCTTGCAAAATGCAGGCTGGGGATGTCCTCAGGCACTCAAGCTGGCAGAGGCACAGCCTTCTTCAACAAGCAGCTTCCATAATCAGTGGGAGTGCCAGCACCCAACCTCAGATAGAGAAGAATAGACAATCAGAGAGGAGCAGAGACTCAGCAAGTCAGTCTTGGGAATGGTGTGTATCACATCACTTTGGTCCACAGTGCATTAGCTGGGCCGCAACCCTGGGGCTCCTCTGCCCTCAGAAGGCTTGGATAGTATACCTCCTGTTAGAGTACCCTTCCCAGCAACTGCACAACACAAGCAGGGAGCATGACTAGGATAGAACCAGCCAACTACTGCCAGCTCACAATAAGAGACTTTGTAGGATGAGATTCACTAACAGGATCTCAGCAGTTCCTGAAGTGGAAGATAGGGAAAGACAGGACCTAAGGAAGAGTGAACCAGTCTAGTGAGTATGGATAAATAGACTCATGGGGCTGCCCAGGCCACACTCAACGAAGCTTCAGGACAGCAGCAGCTGCACACAAGACAGAATGAGTGGCTACTGGCCCATAGTCAGCATGGAAGCATGGCAGACTGATATGGATCTGGAAGGGTGACATCAGGATTATCGAACCAGGGTGCCTGAGAAGTATTGGCACAAGAGCCCTTCTAACGATTTGTTTCAGCAGAACAAGGGAAACTTAGGTCTGCCCCAAGGATAGTTGGTGATATGTTAGTGAGTGACAATCCTCCCATTTCTATTTGTCTAAAAAAGGTAGGAGCACTGGCTGGATCAGGCTGAATCCCCAAAGAACAGGGCATGTGCCAGCAATCCAAAGAATATGGCAATCAGAAGGCATGGACTCGAATGGACACATTTCCGGTTTTAGAATAAGACAGGTAAAATTGCTTAATGTTGCCAATGCCAGGCAAAACCGGTAACTGTATGATTACATAACAAAAGAAAATGAGCAAAAGCAAGTTTATCAATGAACATGTTGACGTTACAAAGGGCCTAAAGTAATATTAGAGTAAGGCCAAGAACTAAGCCCCAGCACATTCCAGTATTGAGAAAAGAGGAGCCATCATGCAGAGACCAAGAAAGATGACCCGGGAGACAGAGAGGGGTGGTGCTCTGGAGGCTTGGTGAAGATAAAGACTCTCTGGAAGAGAAGGATAAACTGTGTCCCTTCCTGTTTAGAAATCTCTTAAGACAACAACTGAGAACTGAGCATTGAAACAGTTAAAGGAACTGTTAACGAATCTTTGGAAAGAGCAGTGGTGATTAGCAGTCAAGACTGAGTAAGAACAGATTTTTCTGAATGAATTTTTTATTATTTTATTATTTTTTTAAGACAACATCCCATGCAACATCATACATAGTAAGTTCAGATCTTAATACAAGTGTTTGGAAAAGAAGAATCATCGGGTATCCTCAAACATCAAGGCAAAATATGGGCCCATAAAACATTGAAATGGTATACAACACCTTTTCGCTCTTGGTTTGCTTAGGAGTTTTAACCAGGACTCAAGAAAGAGTGATTCATTGGAGTGAAATCCCAATTCACAAGTGTTACAAAATATAAATAAATAAATAAATAAATAAATAAATAAATAAATGGTGAGATTCAAGCACATTGACAACTCATAGGATCCTAAGTAATTCTGGTGAGTTAGAATGAGGGATATAGATAACAAAATGTATTTAACAAAAGTGAATGGAGTTTTCATATTGGTACCAATAACTGAACATCCAGAGAAGGATCAGCATTTAATGAGGGACTGGACAAAGTGACCAAGAAATTTATTCTGAAAACAAGGTCCATATAAAACATCAGAGTGATGGTCACTAAACTTATTGTCACCACAGGCAGCAATATTGTAATATATACACTAATTACTAATATGTGCTGATCAAGCAACACAATATTCTTTTCTAGCAACATGTTTAGAGGAGAAAATTGGCATGCTGGGGTGCATATGGAAAAGTCAGGGCTGGTTGTGGTAGTGCAGGCTCATAGGATAAGGCTGAAAATGCAGGATCACAAGTTCAAGGACAGCCTGAGTTACATATTTTGCAAGGTGTGGTGGTGTAGACCTTTAATCCTAACACTGAGGAGGCAGAGGCAAGCAAATCTCTGTGTGACTGAGGACAACTTAAGAGTTTCAGGCCGTGCCAGATGGCCGATCCTGCAGTGAACCCATTGTTCCCCACCCCTCCCTTTTTCTGCTTTTGTGAAGTATATATTGAGCAGTTTGTTCTAAGTAAAGTAGAACTTGACAATCCTTGCTTGGTCTCATCCTTTCTCTCGCCTGTTTTACCTTTACAGGCATGGTCCCCTTCGAACCCCCGAATAACTGAGTCCCGCAGGACGGGACACTGACCTGTTTACTCTTTGTTATCTTTGTGCACTCAGGACCATGGCAGGTCATACCCCTGTGTCTGGTGTCATCTCTTACAAAGGATAAATAAATGTAACCAATAAGACAAAGCCCAGAGAAAAAGGAAACATACTGTGAAGAATAAGAGAGGAAATAAAGAAAAGATGCTACTTTGGCCTTGGCATTTCAGGGATGATCCTCTTCCTTCTCTGAGTCTGAACTCTCCTACTCTGTACAGTTGATGTTTTACTTGATGCTCTTGCTTCCAGGAAAACCAGATCCCTTTGTTGCAGGTGGACTTTGAACAAGAATGTGATGGTTATCTTCTGAAACTTCATAGGAATCAGGAGAGCATGTTCTCACCTCTCACCATGCTCAGAGAGAAGAATGTATCCTTGCTCACACCATCGTATACAGCTTGGGCTTGGGGTGGCTCGTCCTTAGTCCCTACTGTCCAGGTTAGTTTTTGTTAACCTGAGAGGAAAGAACCTCACCTGAGGAGCTGCCACCATCAGATTGGCTTGTGGACACATTGGTGGGACATTTTCTTGATCCATGATGGCTGTAGGAGGGCCCAGCCACTGTGCCAACCCTGGGCAGGTGGTCCTGGATTATAGAACAAAGCCATGTAGAGTGAGCAGTGTCTCTCTGTGGTTTCTGCTTCAGTTCCTGCCTTGGCTTCCCTAATGATAAAGTATGAGTGCAAATAAGCCCATTCTACCCAGAGTTGTTTTTGGCCAATGTTTTATCAGAGCCACAGAAAGAGTGTCACCCACCCGAGGTGGACCTCAGCCTTGCCTCTTTTCAAAGCTATTTGGATTCAAGGAGCCATAGATGCTACACACCAAGACCTATTTCTCCTCTCATTTGTGACACAGAGCTTCAACGTTATACTAAGGCCACACAATTCATGCAATTCAAAGCAGGTCTTAATTGTCACAGAGGTCTGACATGGGGCATGAGCTGGGTGGACAGGAAAGGAGCCTAGAAAAGAGAGAACATCCCAAAGCTCTCAGCTTCATTGACACCACTCTGATGCTTCCTTGCTTGGCTTCTCCTGTGTATAACTATCTCTCTCACTGGGTTTTTTGGTTTGCATCTGATCCTTACATACTCCTGACCTAGATGCAGTTTAGCTCCCACTAAACCATTTGCACATACAAGCTTTGTGTTTCGTGTGACCCAGGCCATTCAGGACCACAGAGTCTATAGCTTTATCTTTCTTCTGGACTGCCCAGCTCAGCAGCCTTGGGTCATATGTGTAAAAGAACTGCTCCACCGAAGTGCAGATGAAGACAGAGAAGTGTGTCCCAGGACTCTTCAGGGTTGGAGCTATTTAAATATAAACTTTAATCTGACCGCTCATTTAAAAAGAAGCAATTGACAGCAGAGCTTCCCTGGAACCTACCTGGAGAGCTCTCCAAACTTCAAAATGCAACTGAGAAGCCATCCAGTAAACAGTGTGTATCAGCTGACTTTGCTTTATGGACAGTTTAGTGAATGTAGTATTATTTCCAGATACCTATAGAGTAATAAAGAGGGTCTCTGTCCTTAATATTCCTACAATACAGTGGTCCAGGAATGACTTACTTAAAAACATAAATAAATAAAACACATGCAGCAGTCCATGACCAGGGCGTATGGCGATGGTACCAGGCATAAGGACATAGCAAAGCTCCTTTCTACTTGAAAGTTCAGTCTTACTGGGCCCTACTGTACTGGCTAGTTTTGTGTGTCAACTTGACACAGGCTGCAGTTATCACAGAGAAGGGAGTTTCAGTTGGGAAAGTGCCTCCATGAGATCCAGCTGTGGGGCATTTTCTCAATTAGTGACCAAGGGGGTAGGGCCCCTTGTGGGTGGTGCCATCTCTGGGCTGGAAGTCTTGAGCTCTATAAGAGAGCAGGCTGAGCAAGCCAGGAGAAGCAAGCCAGTAAGGAACATCCCTGCATGGCCTCTGCATCAGCTCCTGCTTCCTGACTTGCTTGAGTTCCAGTCCTGACTTCCTTGTGATAAACAGCAATGTGGAAGTAAGCCAAATAAACCCTTTCCTCCCCAACTTGCTTCTTGGTCATGATGTTTGTGCAGGAATAGAAACCCTGGCATCACTTGTGAGCAACTAGCTATGACTTGACCTCAGGAAAGACTATAGCCATGTCTCCCCTAACTAGACTCACTCTGCTCCTTCTGGAAGGCCCACCGTGAACACTAGAGATGATGTTACAGAAGAGAATCCCAAAGGATGCCCTTGGCCTTACACTATTTCATTTTCACTGAGCACAATGAAAATAATCACATTGGACCTGCTTCTGTGTTTATGTTGCCTTGCAAATGAGGAAGCTTCCAAACAAAAGCTTGCCAAAAGGGCCTTGCCCAGGAATGCACCACAGAATCAGGACTCAGGAGTGCTTGTTCCCCTTAGCTCTCTCAGCAGTCTCCATACAAGGCAG
>JADRCD010245315.1:0-10004 GCA_019843815.1 Montemys delectorum | reverse complement strand
CACACACACACACACACACACACACACACACACACACACACACACAAAAGACAGAACCTCCAACCCAATGTGCCTGAAATAAAGTTGCTATAGAGATGATGCCTGACGGCTGCACCGCAAAGTGGTGCTCTGATATTAGTGAGGGAGGCAGTGAGTGGCAGCATCCCTGGTACCAGAGCTCAAGATGCTGTGCTTCAGTGGACCCCCTTCCCTCTTCTCTCGGGTTATTGACAGACTCTGGACTTTAACAAACTGCTCCTTTTCCTTCAGAAGATTAGGGTCTTTGTTCAGTGACAGGCAAGGCGTCTGGAGAAGACAGCTAGTCACACTGGATGAAAACAGGCAACGGGGCTGGTGAACCTTGCTCCCTTCCTCTTCGGCACCCTGAGTACTGCACTCTGACAAGTTTTTCTTGAGTTTGCAAAAGACAAGGAAAGTTCAACTAGGAATTCCCCAGACAGCAACCCCAGCCGTAGCCCCAGCGTAGGTGCGGGTGACGTGGACAGGGTGTGTTGCTGCAAGCATGTGACTTGTCCAACATTGTGCCCTTTAAATGTCTGGTCTTGCCCTCATCATCACCTGAGGAGAATGGCCGCTCAAGGGCAGAGCATGCTTTGCTTTCTCCAAGGAAAATGTGCTTTTTCTCAACCATCTGACGAAGCCCTGACCATAAAAATGTGCATCTCTATGCTTTGCTTTGCTTTCTCCTTCAGTGACTCCCTGTGGCCTTTATCAGGCCACATTGCTAAACTCAGAAGGACAGAGAAGTCATAACCACATGGGAGCAGGCTCCTGCCTTCCAGCACAGCAGGATCTGGGCGGCTGGGACAGCCATTGCTCAGAGCCCAGGCTGGCTGGCCATTAGCATGGGGCACATCCTCTTCTACTGCCTCCTGTGAGTCACTCGGGTAACCAGGACAACTGCAGTGGAAACAAACAGCTTGTCATCCCAGGTGGAGGTCCCAGCCCAAGGCATAGTTGTGACAGTAGTTGAAATCTAGCAAGGTTGGGCCTGTCCGTGGGACAGTAGTAGGAAGCCACATCAGTGGCAGCAGGAAACCCGGGGCACTAAAAAGGCCCGATTTGCCATTTCTGATGTCAGAATCTCCCAAAGAAAAGGAACGTGAAGAGGAACAGGAAGGGCAGAGTGGTGCCAGGTGAATTCCCACAGAAGTATTGCACCACGGGCCACAGATCTTTTCCTCCCGCCTCATCCCACACTCACATCCCAGGCTCCCTCCTCTCCTACCTCTGCACCCACGCTGCTGAACCTTTGAGGCAGCAACTTTGTAGGCATTGTTCTGTCCTGTTGGCCTGGGAATCTTATGTTCTCTAGTTTCAGTGAGCTGTGTGGCGCTTGCTCTCCTTGCTATCCTGATAGACATTCTGTGTGCATCTTCTGGCTGAAAAGAAACAGAGAGAGAGAGAGAGAGAGAGAGAGAGAGAGAGAGAGAGAGAGAGAGAGAGAGAGAGAGAGAGAGCTTAGATTCCAAACAGCATCCCCGGGGTGTGAGGAACACAGAGTGCCTGCTGCCTGGGAGTGCTGTCTGGGTGCTTGTGCAGTGTGCTGCAGTGGACACAAGCTCTCTGAGCTGCTGACCTTAAAGAGAGTGACAGACTCCTTGCTTGCAGGTAGGGTGAGTCACTCTGTTGACATCTGCAGGTGTTTGAATGTCCACTTCTTCCTATGGCTTGTGCTTCTCCAATAGCAACTCTGGGTCCGCCTTGGCTTTGAGCTCTTTATCACAGAGCTCGGCGCATTTCAGACAGCCAGTGAGTGCGTGCTAAAGTGTGCACCTCCTCTGTGTCGGCTTCTAGGAGCCCTTGCTATCCTTGGGCAATGTGCTACTCAGCCCCCTTCTCTGTCCATAGCATCATGGGAGCCCTAAGGATGGCTTCTTTTCCTTTTCTCCACCCAGTTCTCCTCTAGAGTCTAAGTGTTGTTCCCTGAGTCCTTTGAAGCCTACAAGACTTTTCACACAGGGACAACATATGTCAGATGCTCTAATAGGCTGAAGAAATGGAATGTTAATAAATGGCTTGGAAAAAAACTCAAGGAAAAGCAGTACCTTGAGTTGGCATCTTGTGTTCAACTCACACACAATGGCTACACCACCATTCCCTCACTGTACCACCACTGTCCTTGGTAATTGGTGAGATTAATTCCATTCCAGGAGCCCAGATCCCCTTAGGGAAACCACTGGCTCTGCAGATGCTGTTTTTTTAAGCTTCATGTTGTGTTCGGTGGCAAATGCATCCTACAATTGTTGTCCTGGTCCCAGCTAGCTCATCTCCCCAGCCACCCACAAGGGCTCACAATTTCTTCCTTGCTGTGGTTGGGGTGAGATTTCTTGTGTGTTGGGGGCCTGATCCCTGGAATGGAAGAACTGAGAGCTAGAAGAACCTCCAAGAGATGAAGCCTAGTGGGAACAACTTAGGTCGTTAGAGATGTGCCCCCAGAAGGGAGTTTAGTACTTCTCTGAGTCGTTCCCAAGAAAGGTCTATTAGATAAGGAGCAGCCTGATCCCTATGCCTCTCCCTTGCTTCCTTTACCAAGATGTAATTCCTTGCTCTGGAATACACTCTTGCCATTTCCGTCCTCATGTGACTTGGAACAGCCAAGGCGGCCCTCACCAGGGCTGAACAACACTAGGACCTCAGGCCTTCAAAACTATTTGTCATAAAATAGCCTTGTTTATTTCATTATGGTATCAAAAAAAAACCTAATACACACTTGATCTACTTCAGAGTATCTGCTTAAATGAGTGCTGGATGACATGGCTGTTGCAAACATACTGATGCTTGCTTGTCTATAGTATGTCGATGATAGTCATATATCAGACTTCATCTGCTCCACACCCCCACTTCCATTACAGTGCAGACATATAGCTGTCACAAACATACTCAAGAAACTCAAGAACGATACAGCCCCTCATTTGAACCCTGAGCTCTCTCCTACATGTGGAATTTCTTGAAGTACAGATAAAGAGGGGCCTATGGAGTATCAGCCATATCCTGAGAATGATGACCCTAAAAACTGTGATAGCTCATTGGATAGCTCAACTCTATACCCCACATGACATGAAAATCCATGAAAAACTCCACGTGGGTACCAAAGACCAGCCATGCCCCTATCTCGTTGGGCCAGCTCAGTGTATATTATTGAATTCCTTAGTCTCAGCAGTGTAATAAGCACACATCCAGCAGCAATTATAACAGAGGGGGAGGGGAGATGGAGGAAAGGGGAAAGACCTCAGCAGTTCCAGTGGTCTGAAGAAACATCTCCAGAGCATCTAAACATGGGCTCTGGAGAAGGTGAAGGTCAGGGACCAGCAGGCAGCTATGATCGCCCATGAACTCAGCCTGCCCATTTAAGGCAGACCGAGCTTGACCTGAGAGTATCCGGCACAGGAAAGGTGGGTGCCAGCCCTGCCTGTGAGACTGTCTCACAGTCATTTGGACGGCCTTGCTTAAGGCTACGCAGTAGTGGGAGCAGGTGGGGCTGGGGGTAGTGGATTGGAGCATCGGTACAGTGTAGCTTCTCCGGGCCAGAGCCACTGCTGTGCCTTCTATGTTTCATCTAGAACTGAGTTCTGAGTCAGGTTTACACTTGAGTTAACTCACTTAAATGCTGGGAGCATTAAGAGATCTTCCAGGTTGGGACACATGACTATGCTATAAAGATGTTTTATTTGGGGTGTTTGTTGTTGTTGTTGTTGTTGTTGTTGTTGTTGTTGTGTTTGCTTTCTCTCCTAAGTGTAGGGATGAAGTTCAGATCACTGAAGTGACCTGCTCAAGACCACAAACATATCGGAGACATGGGTCTTTCAATGCTTCATTCACAAAAGTTGCCTCTTTTGAAACTCCAAATAGTGACCATTATCTGGTCTGTGGCTCAGCATGGAGCCCAGGCAGGAGGTGATCCAGCAATAGTCAGACTTACTCCATCAGGCACAGCACCCGTGTTCCTCCAGGTTGCCCTCTTGAGAGGCAGTGATGTCCAAGTGCTTACTTAGTTCACGGCTGAGAACATGGAATCAGAAGGCCACTGAGTTTAACACTTACACACGGACTGGACTACCTGTTTGAGGCTGAGAGAAAAGTAAAACCTATGGTCATCTGTTCTCTGCCTGTAAAATGTAATTAGAACAGGCAGCTGCTTCACCCAGTTCCTTTGAGTTAGGCTAATCAGTGTAAAGCACTCAGAACTCTGCTTGGCACAGCTGTAAGTATTCAACTTATTATTGTTGTTAATGCCAGCTGTTCTTTGTTTATGTGATCACCTTATTCATATGTTAGAAGATTTTAAAACATAGGAAGAGGAGGAAGAGAGCTTGACCTGAGTAGCTGAAGAAAAGAGGAGGGAGGGAGAGAAGGAAGCAGCAGAAGAAAGGGGAAAGGAGGAAGAGGAAAGATGGGGGGAGGAGAGAAAGAATTGTGAAGAGATGGCAAACTATCAGCAGTTGTTGCAGGCCCTAGACCTCCGCAGCCACATGCTGTCACCCCTATGAGGCTAAGCCAGGCAAGGCATTTGAACTGGGCCTTCTCAGAAACAATTACAATGGCTAAGGAGCACAGACAACCTGATTTCTCTCTTCCCCCAGGCTTTGCTCTTCTCCACTCAACACACGGGCCCCAGTGCAGTATGATCACAATACAAAGCACAAATGAAGCCACTGTGTAACCAGGCAGCCAGCAGCTCCGTGCTGCCTCAGACATAGGGCAGACAGGCATTTGCTTCTTGGCCTGGCTCTCGGGGTCCAGTGTAAAATTTCTCATATTTGGAGCTTACTCCAGGCTTCCTCCCTGAAAGAACCTATATGCTAGCTTATTATGGTTCTCTTACTCTCTGGTTCCTCCTCACAGGACCCAGTCAGCGCTTTCCCCCAGGGAGCTGCTGGTGCCTGTCTTTGTTTGTTTCCCCTAAAGGTGGAGCATATGAGGAAGGGAACTGAAGTGGTGCTTGTTGTGATAGAGAATTGGTTTTGATGAGGAAACAGAGGGGCTGGGAGGCTGTGAATATGTCCCTTGCGTGTGTGCACAACACCCTCTCTAGAGAACACCCTCTCTAGAGAGAGGATTGCAAGAGGCTTGTGGAAAAAGTATTGTAGGATTTCGATTAGTTAGGTGTCCTATCTATTATAATATGCAAATTCTCAATCCTCGGTGACTTAATACAATAGATGTTTATTTCTCTGTCTTGCAAAATGCAGGCTGGGGATGTCCTCAGGCACTCAAGCTGGCAGAGGCACAGCCTTCTTCAACAAGCAGCTTCCATAATCAGTGGGAGTGCCAGCACCCAACCTCAGATAGAGAAGAATAGACAATCAGAGAGGAGCAGAGACTCAGCAAGTCAGTCTTGGGAATGGTGTGTATCACATCACTTTGGTCCACAGTGCATTAGCTGGGCCGCAACCCTGGGGCTCCTCTGCCCTCAGAAGGCTTGGATAGTATACCTCCTGTTAGAGTACCCTTCCCAGCAACTGCACAACACAAGCAGGGAGCATGACTAGGATAGAACCAGCCAATTATTGCCAGCTCACAATAAGAGACTTTGTAGGATGAGATTCACTAACAGGATCTCAGCAGTTCCTGAAGTGGAAGATAGGGAAAGACAGGACCTAAGGAAGAGTGAACCAGTCTAGTGAGTATGGATAAATAGACTCATGGGGCTGCCCAGGCCACACTCAACGAAGCTTCAGGACAGCAGCAGCTGCACACAAGACAGAATGAGTGGCTACTGACCCATAGTCAGCATGGAAGCATGGCAGACTGATATGGATCTGGAAGGGTGACATCAGGATTATCGAACCAGGGTGCCTGAGAAGTATTGGCACGAGAGCCCTTCTAACGATTTGTTTCAGCAGAACAAGGGAAACTTAGGTCTGCCCCAAGGATAGATGGTGATATGTTAGTGAGTGACAATCCTCCCATTTCTATTTGTCTAAAAAAGGTAGGAGCACTGGCTGGATCAGGCTGAATCCCCAAAGAACAGGGCATGTGCCAGCAATCCAAAGAATATGGCAATCAGAAGGCATGGACTCGAATGGACACATTTCCGGTTTTAGAATAAGACAGGTAAAATTGCTTAATGTTGCCAATGCCAGGCAAAACCGGTAACTGTATGATTACATAACAAAAGAAAATGAGCAAAAGCAAGTTTATCAATGAACATGTTGACGTTACAAAGGGCCTAAAGTAATATTAGAGTAAGGCCAAGAACTAAGCCCCAGCACATTCCAGTGTTGAGAAAAGAGGAGCCATCATGCAGAGACCAAGAAAGATGACCCGGGAGACAGAGAGGGGTGGTGCTCTGGAGGCTTGGTGAAGATAAAGACTCTCTGGAAGAGAAGGATAAACTGTGTCCCTTCCTGTTTAGAAATCTCTTAAGACAACAACTGAGAACTGAGCATTGAAACAGTTAAAGGAAATGTTAATGAATCTTTGGAAAGAGCAGTGGTGATTAGCAGTCAAGACTGAGTAAGAACAGATTTTTCTGAATGAATTTTTTATTATTTTATTATTTTTTTAAGACAACATCCCATGCAACATCATACATAGTAAGTTCAGATCTTAATACAAGTGTTTGGAAAAGAAGAATCATCGGGTATCCTCAAACATCAAGGCAAAATATGGGCCCATAAAACATTGAAATGGTATACAACACCTTTTCGCTCTTGGTTTGCTTAGGAGTTTTAACCAGGACTCAAGAAAGAGTGATTCATTGGAGTGAAATCCCAATTCACAAGTGTTACAAAATATAAATAAATAAATAAATAAATAAATGGTGAGATTCAAGCACATTGACAACTCATAGGATCCTAAGTAATTCTGGTGAGTTAGAATGAGGGATATAGATAACAAAATGTATTTAACAAAAGTGAATGGAGTTTTCATATTGGTACCAATAACTGAACATCCAGAGAAGGATCAGCATTTAATGAGGGACTGGACAAAGTGACCAAGAAATTTATTCTGAAAACAAGGTCCATATAAAACATCAGAGTGATGGTCACTAAACTTATTGTCACCACAGGCAGCAATATTGTAATATATACACTAATTACTAATATGTGCTGATCAAGCAACACAATATTCTTTTCTAGCAACATGTTTAGAGGAGAAAATTGGCATGCTGGGGTGCATATGGAAAAGTCAGGGCTGGTTGTGGTAGTGCAGGCTCATAGGATAAGGCTGAAAATGTAGAGGTAGGTGGATCACAAGTTCAAGGACAGCCTGAGTTACATATTTTGCAAGGTGTGGTGGTGTAGACCTTTAATCCTAACACTGAGGAGGCAGAGGCAAGCAAATCTCTGTGTGACTCAGGGCAATTTAAGAGTTTCAGGCCACGCCAGATGGCTGATCCTGCAGTGAACCCATTGTTCCCCACCCCTCCCTTTTTCTGCTTTTGTGAAGTATATGTTGAGCAGTTTGCTCTAAGTAAAGTAGAACTTGACAATCCTTGCTTGGTCTCATCCTTTCTCTCGCCTGTTTTACCTTTACAGGCATGGTCCCCTTCGAACCCCCGAATAACTGAGTCCCGCAGGACGGGACACTGACCTGTTTACTCTTTGTTATCTTTGTGCACTCAGGACCATGGCAGGTCATACCCCTGTGTCTGGTGTCATCTCTTACAAAGGATAAATAAATGTAACCAATAAGACAAAGCCCAGAGAAAAAGGAAACATACTGTGAAGAATAAGAGAGGAAATAAAGAAAAGATGCTACTTTGGCCTTGGCATTTCAGGGATGATCCTCTTCCTTCTCTGAGTCTGAACTCTCCTACTCTGTACAGTTGATGTTTTACTTGATGCTCTTGCTTCCAGGAAAACCAGATCCCTTTGTTGCAGGTGGACTTTGAACAAGAATGTGATGGTTATCTTCTGAAACTTCATAGGAATCAGGAGAGCATGTTCTCACCTCTCACCATGCTCAGAGAGAAGAATGTATCCTTGCTCACACCATCGTATACAGCTTGGGCTTGGGGTGGCTTGTCCTTAGTCCCTACTGTCCAGGTAAGTTTTTGTTAACACAAGATAATGACCTGAGAGGAAAGAACCTCACCTGAGGAGCTGCCACCATCAGATTGGCTTGTGGACACATTGGTGGGACATTTTCTTGATCCATGATGGCTGTAGGAGGGCCCAGCCACTGTGCCAACCCTGGGCAGGTGGTCCTGGATTATAGAACAAAGCCATGTAGAGTGAGCAGCGTCTCTCTGTGGTTTCTGCTTCAGTTCCTGCCTTGGCTTCCCTAATGATAAAGTATGAGTGCAAATAAGCCCATTCTCCCCAGAGTTGTTTTTGGCCAATGTTTTATCAGAGCCACAGAAAAAGTGTCACCCACCCGAGGTGGACCTCAGCCTTGCCTCTTTTCAAAGCTATTTGGATTCAAGGAGCCATAGATGCTACACACCAAGACCTATTTCTCCTCTCATTTGTGACACAGAGCTTCAACGTTGTACTAAGGCCACACAATTCATGCAATTCAGAGCAGGTCTTAATTGTCACAGAGGTCTGACATGGGGCATGAGCTGGGTGGACAGGAAAGGAGCCTAGAAAAGAGAGAACATCCCAAAGCTCTCAGCTTCATTGACACCACTCTGATGCTTCCTTGCTTGGCTTCTCCTGTGTATAACTATCTCTCTCACTGGGTTTTTGGTTTGCATCTGATCCTTTACATACTCCTGACCTAGATGCAATTTAGCTCCCACTAAACCATTTGCACATACAAGCTTTGTGTTTCCTGTGACCCAGGCCATTCAGGACCACAGAGTCTATAGCTTTATCTTTCTTCTGGACTGCCCAGCTCAGCAGCCTTGGGTCATATGTGTAAAAGAACTGCTCCACCGAAGTGCAGATGAAGACAGAGAAGTGTGTCCCAGGACTCTTCAGGGTTGGAGCTATTTAAATATAAACTTTGATCTGACCGCTCATTTAAAAAGAGACAATTGACAGCAGAGCTTCCATGGAACCTACCTGGAGAGCTCTCCAAACTTCAAAATGCAACTGAGAAGTCATCCAGTAAACAGTGTGTATCAGCTGACTTTGCTTTATGGACAGTTTAGTGAATGCAGTATTATTTCCAGATACCTATAGAGTAATAAAGAGGGTCTCTGTCCTTAATATTCCTACAATACAGTGGTCCAGGAATGACTTACTTAAAAACATAAATAAATAAAACACATGCAGCAGTCCATGACCAGGGCGTATGGCGATGGTACCAGGCATAAGGACATAGCAAAGCTCCTTTCTACTTGAAAGTTCAGTCTTACTGGGCCCTACTGTACTGGCTAGTTTTGTGTGTCAACTTGACACAGGCTGCAGTTATCACAGAGAAGGGAGTTTCAGTTGGGAAAGTGCCTCCATGAGATCCAGCTGTGGGGCATTTTCTCAATTAGTGACCAAGGGGGTAGGGCCCCTTGTGGGTGGTGCCATCTCTGGGCTGGAAGTCTTGAGTTCTATAAGAGAGCAGGCTGAGCAAGCCAGTAAGGAACATCCCTCCATGGCCTCTGCATCAGCTCCTACTTCCTGACTTGCTTGAGTTCCAGTCCTGACTTCCTTGTGATAAACAGCAATGTGGAAGTAGGCCAAATAAACCCTTTCCTCCCCAACTTGCTTCTTGGTCATGATGTTTGTGCAGGAATAGAAACCCTGGCATCACTTGTGAGCAACTAGCTATGACTTGACCTCAGGAAAGACTATAGCCATGTCTCCCCTAACTAGACTCACTCTGCTCCTTCTGGAAGGCCCACCGTGAACACTAGAGATGATGTTACAGAAGAGAATCCCAAAGGATGCCCTTGGCCTTACACTATTTCATTTTCACTGAGCACAATGAAAATAATCACATTGGACCTGCTTCTGTGTTTATGTTGCCTTGCAAATGAGGAAGCTTCCAAACAAAAGCTTGCCAAAAGGGCCTTGCCCAGGAATGCACCACAGAATCAGGACTCAAGAGTGCTTGTTCCCCTTAGCTCTCTCAGCAGTCTCCATACAAGGCAG